>JAEANM010021642.1:0-11798 GCA_017656035.1 Myanophis thanlyinensis
AGACAGACAGACAGACAGACAGACAGACAGATCCTGAAACAACACACAATGCAGACCATTAAATTCCTAACACAGAGACTATTTTCAGGATTCCAGCTATAAATCTCTTCCATTCCTGAAAAATGTGAATTTAGTTCAAAGATACATCAATATTCTTTAGTTTCATGTAATACCAGTATGACAATTATGGTTATACATGAAAGGTAGACAAAAAAAAGAGAAAAGAGAAGAAAAGGAATCCATCACAGTTCTGGAAAATAGATTTAAAAAAACCTGAGGAGCATAACGCAAAGAGTTACAGTAGGGTAACCAAGTGAATCCACTTCAAATGAAGGATTTAGCCTTATTTTTAAAGACTTAATTCCCGAAAGAAGTTGAACCATGACCTCCATTTCCTCCATCCCTTCTGGTTTCCCCAGTAAGATAATCAACTACTTGACTGGTTTTGGATTATCAGTATTGCAAAGAAGAGAAAACCCATTTCAAAATCAAACCCACGTAGCTCAAAATGTAAAATGAATTGTAACCTAAAGCCTCCTTAATGCGCTAGGAGTGATGCTGATTTGTCTCTTGAAGCTCAGTGGTTTGCTGATGCATCAGAGATGGAGGATGGGATAAGATGGGATAGTCTTGAAAATACCATTCTTTTGGACACAGTCAAAGGAAAGGACTTGCTTTCATAATATGACAGCTGCATTTGAATCCAGGAATATATTTCATCCAAAACGAATGGATTTCCTTATCCTGAAATGTGCAATTATGTAATAACTTAATATTTAAAGCATCTCAGAACATTTCAACTGCATATATACTATCTATACACGTGTATTTATTTAGTACATGGCAAAAATGTTAAAAAGCACATCACAATTACACTCTCAATGAGCAAAAGTGAAACTATTCTGTTTACAAATTCAAAGGTAGACTATTCAGTATATACTCAATACATGATGGAGTTTCATACAGAAAGTCTCCAAGTAACACTGTCTGCTTTGTAGCACCACAGCTACAGTACATTCCCCAGAGGAGAGCTTTTCCCATTTATGGAGGAGACTAGCACACTTGTCATGTTGAGTCCTAATCCTATTAAGGATTGACCAGGTTTTATGGGATAGATTGAATCCTTTTGGTTCAGTGCAATTATTAGATGCACTGAATAAGTGGAATTTTCATGAACAATTTGAAGAATTTGAACAATTTCTGAGATGCTAGGATGAATAATTGCCCTTGGTTTCCCTTTCTTGATTCATGAAATATCAAGCTGATATTGGAACTGGAGAACTGTACAACTGCAGATTTAAGGATGGATTAAGCAAGGCAATTTTTGTCTGGGTACTGGCCAAAATTTATACTGCTTGTGTGTATGGACAATTCTTAAAAAAGACTAAATGTATATTTGTTTGGGGGGCATCTTTGCCCTAACACAATTGGATTTACTGATATTAAAGCAATTTGGGTACTAGGGTTAAGTAACAGAGAGGCTCACTCCTGCACAATGGCATGTGTAAAAATGACCTTCACTTCCCCATGCTTAGAAATCCTTTCCTCTTTTTCCACATCTCACCAATTGCACAGATGGCCACAAACAGGAATTCAGGTTATGTTGTTGTGAAACGTAAATTGCTGATCAGAAATTGCTGCATTGCCTTGACAGGAGTGCTGAACATTTCCCACACACACACACACACAAAATGCAGTTCAAAATGAAAATGCAGCACTTGAGTCCTTGTTTTGTAACTGGTGCTGTTTTGCTGCATTCATCATAATGAAAGCTCTTTGATTTCTCAGAGTTTCCAAAATAAGTGGGACTCATGCTATATAACTAACTGGAAAAAAACCCAAGGTGAAACAGGGAGAATCCAAAGAATAAATGTAACTTTCGCTGAGTCATTCATGCTGGTTGGCACAGCAGAAGCTCTACAGCCATTAAGACTGGGGGAAAATAAGATGTAGTACAGTTATCAATCAGAAAAAACAACTCTGTAGGTGCTGTCATGGATGCCAAAGCACACACTTTCTTCTTTAAGAGAACAAACTAGAAACCAAGTTGAAAATAAGCTCTTAATCACTTCCCCACACTTAACCTGCCTCTCTCTCTCTCTCTCTCTCTCTCTCTGGGAAAGTATTTGTCTGACCCACTTCTGAATATTTTCTGTCTGTTGTGGACTTCAGATAAATTTCACTCCTTGCTTTGGTAGCCGACCTTGCATGTCTCCAACAAGGACATTTTCCTTATGATTGCAAAAACAGAAGAGACCAACCCTCACTCCCTTGTAACACTGATGACGTAGCCTAGTAGGGTAATGAAACGTATGCAAGGAAACAACCAAACTCAGAGAACACCAGGGACCTCACATTTTCACCCTGAGCAACAGATATTCTCTTCTATTGGTATATTTTCCTAATTTTCTATAGACCACCAGCTTCTCCAATTATATCCCAAAGCCAACCAGTAACCAATTTTCTAGCATCTTAGAGATTTACCAGTAGTTGTAATTCCAAATTGCTCATTGCTGCTAGGTGGTAGCTTCACCTTTGCCACAAACTCATCTGACAGACAAAACTCAGCTCTGATCTCAGTCAGAATTATTTCCATGACAGTCATCCTCCTGCATTTCCTTTTTCTCTTCTCTTCAGACCTAAACCACATGAAATAGTTTTTGTCCCTCCATGCTCGCAGCAGCCGTATCAGTAAGCAGCACTGACTGCACTTTTTTTTTATCATATTTCCAATCCTTGAGTCATCATGACTGTCGAGTATTAGCCCAGACTCTGTAAAGAAAGAAAAAGAAGAAAAAAAATCAAAGGAAACTGACAGTGGCTCAAAAAGGAGATGTCTGTTGGTTTTCAAGCCTTGAAACTTGAATTGAGAATAGGGTACTCTACGAATTAATATGGTTCATTAAAGTACACCTCTTTTTTATATGCATCTGTAACGGGCTGTGAGAATGACCTTAGGGGACAAGAGGAAAAGACACAGCCTATGTAACAGTCTGATGAGAGATATTTCAGCCCACAGAAGAAGTGTGTGTGTGTGTGTGTGTGTGAAGGAAGCATCTCAGAAAGGGATCCAGAACAACTTGCCGTGGCCATCTTGCTGCAACCAAGTTGCCACAGGACAAGAGTTCCACTAATAGCGAAGAAATGGCGAAATGGAATCCTTAAAGGAAGGATGCAAAAAAAAAAAAGGGACAACGTGAAACGGGAATGACAAAAATCAAAATGTTTTTTTTAATTATTTTAAATAATTAAATTGAGTTGTTGAATTGTCCCACAGTGAGTTGGCCCAGGCATGTTTGTTTTCCCATTCCGTCAGACTTGAGGCTCCCAAGTTTTCAGGCGAGTAATAGAGAGAGGAGGAGTGAATTGCAAAATTCATTCACTTGTGCTTTGCATTCCTTATTTGGGCTGCCTCAAAGGGCTGACAGCATCAGAATATGCAGGGAAAAGTGGGGTGGGACGTCGTCCATTCTATGGTCATTGTTATCTTGACTTTCATGACACTTACCACCAGAGAACATCCTGACTCAAGAGTCCATGTACCAGATGCACGATGCATTTAATCTGCATGTGTGATTTTTGTGCTAGAAATTGCTAGAAATTAATTAAGGACCTTTTTTTTTTTTTTACAGGAACCAGATGGTTTTTAACTGGCTTCTGGAAGTCTATTTTCAATGAAACCAATGCCACCTCCAGGAAGAAGCCATGCTAGATGACTGGGGACATGATGGAGTGACACCATCATTGGAATTCGGGCCCATTCACTTCCTGGAAATGGGACACGCCCAACTTTTTCTTCACAGAGAGAGAGATACTTTGGACACGTTGAATCCAGTTGTATCTGGCAATTGTGAGGATATTCAGGCACCAAGCCATTTATCTTAAATTGTGCCCAGTAGACAATTGGCAACCAGTGCAGATCTTACAGTACAGGGGAGGATTCATCTCTCTGAATCTTGCACTATTTAACCAGTTAGAGACTGCCTTTGCATCAGTTACAGATCAGCCTCTTTCAGCTTGGTACTTACTCAAGATCCCGTGCAAACATCAGGATATTGTCTCCCAGAATTACCCAGGCATGGTTGAAAATTCGGGTGGGAGGGACATCTAGAAGGCATTGGGTGGGGTGGGGAAAACCATGATAGAGTTCTATAAAATTTCAGCCAACATGATCACAGAAGATTAGATGGGGTCCTTGGTGCTTTCTGAGCATGTTGGTTTTCTTGCAGACGTTTCATTACCAAACTAGGTAACCTCATCAGCACTGATGAGGTTACCTTGTTTTATAATGAAACATCTGCAAGTAAACCACCAGGCTCAGAGAACATCAACAATCACCTCTGTTCAACCCTGAGCTACAAATATTCTCTTCCGTTAGTAGATATCAAACCCCCTAAGTTATAGAAGCTGGAACTTTGGATTATCAGATCCTTTGCAAGAATCTAAGATAAAAATATTATATTAACATCAGTTCACAACAAGGTTAAGTCACAGCTGCCAGTTCTTTGGTTGGCATTGGCCTTCACATGCATTGGTTTTTTTTCCCAAGTACCCAAAATGTCGTAATATGTTGACGTAGTATGCATGACATACAGATCCAAGACGTTTGGCCCTTTTCTACTGATGGATGGAAATTTTGTTATTGTGAAGATTTTCTAAGTGCCATCCAAGATGTTTTAATATGGCACCCAGGGTACCAGTAATCGCTGGGATCACCACAACCAGTTTATGTCATAACCTTTCGATTTTCGGATTTCAGTACTTGGTGATCTTCTCCATTGGTTCAGATCCCTTAAAAGAAGTATGCAAAGTAGCTTTAATTCTTCTGCTGATAAAATTTCAGAAAAGCACACACCAGTCTTTCTGTCTTACGTCTGAAGACCGACCAAACCCTTTTCCTGAGAGAATCATGCAGTCTCACCACAAATATGCCTCAGGCAGTATTATTGCTGTTTACTGTGAATAGGGAAATGTCAATTTGTACAGGGTTTTTTTTTTTTGTGTGTGTGTGTGTGTATTTCTGTTTTGGGAGAGAACTGAATTTCCCCTACAACTTCCTACATTTCAAAAAAATAAAAATAAAAAAATTGGTCATGGCCAGAAATTCTCTGAATTGTGACTTCACCAGCTGTGGGTTAGCACATCAGGGTTCCTGTCCTTCCTTAGTGCTAGCATCCTTCTGATTTTAACAAAAGTGAAAGGGACGGAGAGGGAAGGACCTATTTAGATCCAAAGGGACCTCTCTCACCTTCGTGCCCCACCTGTTATGTTTTGATGCTTCAAACCACGTAGGTGGCAGTCAAACTCACATCAATGAGATTCTGGGTGGAATAACCTTTTTAAAAAAAAATCCAAACAACAACAATAATTAACAGACAATTGGGAACTCTCAACATTCCTTACAACTCATGATTCTATCTTCTGGCCCAAGTATTTAATGCCATTAAAAAAACCAGCTAGCTGGGGATGTGTCTGTGCATATGTTTATTCCCCAGCAGCCTGGTTATAAGAGTTGAAGTCCACACATCTTAAAGTTACCCCAAGTTGAGAAGCACTGTTCTAAATGTTTCAGAAGAAACCAATTACATATTTTCAATGTTTATTGTTTCAGTGGAGAGCTAAAACTATCTGAAGGCTACCTTCCAGATCTGTTAACTCCATGTGATGATGGTTCAATACAAACTCTAAGCCATATACTATTATACGGCTCCCTATATAAGGACTCTAGACTGACCTTTATATATCCTGTCTTGAAGAAATGTCCAAATAGGGAATATGATTTCTATTTAACATACTACAGGGAATCAAAAATAATCTCTTAAATCACCCAGTTCTGGACTATCATTTGTACAATATGCCATACCGTTATTTAGGATCTGAACTTCTTATAATAATGTTTTATTTGAGTTTATTTTAGTAACTTGTTCTTAATTACTTTTTTTTCTTTTTACTTTTTAAATACTCCATTGTATTTTTTTATAACATTATCTCTTGTACACATATACACACGCTGTATATATAGAAGGATGTAACATGCCTTTTTTTTATTTGTATCAGGGCTCTAATGAGTATATTTGAATTCGATTTGTTAAGCTTATTGTTTATTTGCGTCGGAAGCATCGCAGTTGAAATAAGCCATACTTATGACATAACAGGTAAAATATAAAATACAATATAGACAAACTAAACAGATCCTGCCCAGAAACATTATCTGTTAAGTAAAGAACATCAAGACAGAAATAAGTGATCATTTATTTTCCAGCTGCTTTTTTAAGAGAGGATTTTAACCATCAAATCCAGCACTAGATGCTTTAGAACAGTGGTGGTGAACCTTTTACTTACCGAGTGCCGAAAAGTACGTGCTTTGCACGTGCCATCCACACATGCGTGTAGCTCTTCCACGTGCACTGCATGTGCAACCACACCATCTGTGCATACATGCAGCTTTTGCACGTGCAATGCACACATACTGCATGCAGGCACTCACACACACAAGCAATCGTATATGCATGCTCAGGAGAGTGCCAAAGACCAGCTGCATTTCCTGCTGCAATCGTGCGCATGCACAGTGGACACCTGAAGACCAGCTGGGTCTCTGCAATCGCATGCATGCATGTGCAATCACATGTGCATGATCAGCTGGAGGTAAGTTGGCCAACAGCTTGTGTGCCCAGTAAGTTGACTCTGCGTGCCACCTGTGACCGTAAGTTCGCCATCACGGCTTTAGAAAGTATTTTCTGAATCCCTACAAAACATTTCTAGGGGTGAGAAAAGTGGAAGGCTTTGTTTTCTGCTGAGCTGGGCAAACAAATAAGATGTGTGGTGTTTCACATCAGAAGTATACAATGAAGAGGCTTTGAGAACGTAGCTTCCCCAGGCATTCCATGGCCCATTGCCACATTTGGGATGTATCCCTCCCATCATCCTCAGCCAGCAGTTATGATAGTGGTCAGATGGGCACTTTAGTGCTGCATCCAGGCGGGGCCTCAAGCTGAAGAACGTGGCTGAAATTTTCACGCCCAAAGTTTGCACATTGTTCTGATTAATCATGGTTCTGTTCACACCCAGTTTATTGATTAAACCGTTCTATCTGAGTTAGCATCCCGTGAAGAGCTAAAAATGAAGCCACTCATATTGCTCCTGAGTTATTTCAGTGGAAGAGGGAATTTTGTAGTGCACAAATAGTCCTTGACTCACAACAGTTCATCCAGTGACCGTTCAAAGTTACAACGGCAGTGAAAAAAGTGAGTTATTATGACGGATTTTCACACTTAACAACCGTTGCGGCATCCCCATGGCTCACGTGAAAAAAAATCAGACGCTTGACAACTGACTCATATTTATGACGGTTGCAGCGTTCCTGGGTGGGGGACGGGACGCGATCCCTTTCTTTTGACAAGCATAGTCAATGGGGAAACCTGATTCACTTAACAACTGGGTTACCAGTTTAACAACCACCATGATTCACTTAACAGCTGGGGTAAGAAAGATCGTGAAATGGGACGAAACTCGCTTGACAAACGTTTCCCCTAGCGCCAGAAAATTCGGGCTCAACCGTGGTCGTAAGTCGAGGACTTGCTGTATTCTGCCAAAGGAGAGTTACAGTCCTTGATTTCTGTACAGGATGTTTCTTTGTTCTTCTGGAAAAGGTGTGGGGTAAGTTGTTTGGGTTTGCCAGTTGCCAGAGCGGGGCAGCTGGTTTTTGTTGACACCACTCTATTCAAGCAGATATAAAAAGCGGGGGATTGGACTGTGTAATGTTAACAAGCCATTTAAAAGAAAACTTTTTTTTTCCTTTTGCAGTGACAACAGATTCCTGACACCTCTGTTCTTTCTCAGGTGCACTATGCTAATGAGTAACAAAAAAAAAAAGGAACCTGTCGAACAGGTCTTAGTGACCTCTGGATGGAACACCTCCAGCTGGCCCTGAGTCACACTTACAGCTACCCATCCCAGGCCTGGGCTGAGCAACCAGGAAGATGAAGCCGGCCAACAGGACTCAGAGAAGATATCTGCACAAGGGATTCACGTCATGCCTTCTGAGCTCGCTGTGGGGAATCTGGGGGCTGCCCATTTTGCAAAGAGCTTTGCTTTCAAGGTCTTCCACCCTTCCTTTCTTTGAGTTAATATGCTTTGGGATGAATTAATGTCCACAACTTCGGCTAAGGGTGTAAGAAACATTTTCTTCCCTTGCAGGCTTTTCCTAGATTTGTTTCTCTGTTTTCCTATCTTAGGTTCAGGGCCCTTGAGACTTTCTTTCCAATTTCTCACGGTGGTCTTGTGAGATGACTTATACTTGGAGTTTTCTGGTGGCAGCTGCTCCTGCTCCTGCTGGGCATTGTGGTTGTCTGTTTGCTGTTAACCTCTGTCCATTATTCTGCAGCCTCCTTGGCTGCTCATACCCTTTCCCCTAGGAAGGGCTACTGGGAACAATTGCTTCGGGATCATCTCCTTTGGGATTTAAGCTGGGGAAGCTGCAGACTATCAAACAGATGGTCTTATCATTAAAAAAAAAATACTGGACATTCACACAGTGTAAATTCTCTCCGCTTACAACCATGATTAGAAAACCAGAAATTCCATTGCTAAGCG
Organism: Myanophis thanlyinensis; assembly: GCA_017656035.1. Lineage (NCBI taxonomy): Eukaryota > Metazoa > Chordata > Lepidosauria > Squamata > Homalopsidae > Myanophis > Myanophis thanlyinensis. The sequence continues at coordinate 8,593 of JAEANM010021642.1, forward strand.
AGGCAGTGGTTACACCAGTAGTGCCTGATTGTGTGACCCTCGTTGCCACAGTTGTTAAGAGGATCATTGCAGTTGTTCAGTGAATCACACAGTTGTTAAGTAAACCCAGGTTCCCGCATTGACTTTGTGTCTCTTGGAAGCAGAGCGGGAAGGATTGAAAGCACCATTCCTATGACCCTGGGATATTGCAACCATTATAAACGCATGCCAGTTGCCAAGCAGCTGAATCATATGACTGCAGCGATGCAGAGAACCAGTCACTTTTTTTTCGGTGCCATTGTAACTTTGAGCGGTCACTAAACGAAGAATTGTAAGCCAAGGATTACCAGTTATAATTTTGCACCTCTTCTACTTCCAAGGGCAACTCCAAACACAAAAATCCCTTCTCTCCAGAAGCATCTCCAGAAGGACTCTGTGTGTGTGTGTGTGTGTAATGATGCAAGTGGCATTGTGTTGGTTGTTGTGCAAGCTCCACCCCATTGCTACAACCCTCATGACAATGTGCGCAGGACAAAAGGCCTGGAGCTTCCCTCACCATTGTGCCCCACTGCTCTTAAGAGGTTTTTTGTGAATACCTCAGATCCTGCCAGTGTCTCTGCCCTGCCTGCCCGGGTTCAAGAGGAAGCAACATCTGGCTGGGCTGATCCAAAGCTCCGCTGTGCACAAAGTAACATGTGAAATGAGGTTCCTGCTCAGGAGACACTGGCTCAACCCATCCGGTCTTCGCCCAGTAATGGGCATCTCCACCCAGCGAGGATGCATGAAATGTATGGTTTTATTTTTAAAAAAACCCTATTACTAACAAACAATATATTTGAGAATAAAAACTGATCCGCCCTCCTGTTACTAAGGCATCTCAATAAGCTTGCCAGACAGACACAGGAGTAGTAGCAGATGTGCTCTGACTGACAAGCTCTGGCAGTGGGAGAAGGTTGAGTCTTTGGAGAAGGTTGATTAGAGATAGGAAACTTGCAAAAAATGCTTTGGTCAAAGGGATTCCTGTGACATCTCTTCCACACTTGAACAATGTGTATATCTGCTTACACTTACACTATCTCTCTCTCTTACATTCAAGCATTATATAAAAGGAATGGGCCCTTGCCCTATTTTCATGCAACCTTCAGCATACTTTGAAAGGACACACATTCTTTTAATGCTTAAGTGAAAAGAAAAACAACTCCTTGGGGGGGGAGAAGGAGAGGGAGGAGGGGGAAAATATAAGGCAAGAAGAAAAATAGCCCGAAGAGGAAGCATCAGGAGTAGAAAACTGGGATAGAGAAAAATTAGAGAAAAATTAAAGGGGGAACTTCCAGAACCATGTTGAGGTGCCCCTAATGAGTATCTTGATCTCCTCGACCAGGTTTTGCCCCTGCTGGCAACTGACAAAAGGGGTGGTGGCACAGGTCTGTGCCATACCTGAAGTTTTGCAGACCAGCAGAAACATCCAGACATCATATAATGCAGGATTTCTCACCTTTGGCTACTTTTAAGTCATGTGGACTTCATCTGACAATGAGAATAGTTGACCTCCTCCTGAAGTTGTGGACATTCCATCACTGCAGGTTTTTCAAGAAAAAAAAAAGGACAACTATTTGGCTGGTGTGGTATAAGGACTCTTGCCTTGCACAGGGCATTGAACTAGAACACTTCTAATGTCCCTCAGATTTTATGATTCTATGAACTCCCAGAATTCCGCAGTTTGGGATTCTGGGAGTTGAAGTCCACACGCCTTCCCAATCCTGAGGTAATTCATGACTCTGTCTTCTATCATCCTGCATCAGATACCAAAAATGTGATTGCTTTGTTCTTCCTCGAAATAGAGCCAGTTCTAATAGATGTTGGGTCTTCTCGTTATGTACAAGCTGGATGGCAATGTCTAAGAGTCATTCTCCCATAATTTCCACACCAGAGATCTGCCTTCCACGTTTGAAGTTGAGGAGGGTCAGGTACTTGCTTACATAGTAGGCTACCAGGTCAGCTGGGAAACTATCTGGTTAAGAAGCCCATAGATATCATCCACATTTCCATTATTGGGGATATCAGTATAATAAACATATGATAGCTTAATGCACTTGAAAAAAATTAAAACTTACTTCCATATTTCCAGGGAGAATGCTTGGTTGGCTGGGCTGGGCAACCTGATGTTCTCCAGAGATTGCTAAACTACAATTCCCAGCAGAAGAAGCTATAGGGGACCAATGACGAAGCATGCTGGTAGTTCAGTAATAGCTGGATGGCCAGCAATTTGATCTAGTGGTTAAAGCATTAGGCTAGAAACCAAACGATCATGAGTTCTTTGTAGTCCTGCCTTAGGCATAAAAGCCAGTTGAGTGACCTTGGGCCAGTCACCCTCTCTAAGTCCAATCCACCACACAGGATTGTTGGTGGTTGGGGGAAAGTAGAAGGAAAAAAGAGTATTAGGTATGATCACTACCTGAATGAAGTAGGTGAATGAATAAAAATAAATAAAAGTGCCACCTTCTCAGTTCTTTGTTAACATGGCATAGCCCAGTTGTAACTTGACCTTGTATCACATCCAGGCAAGTGTGACGGACTTCGGGCATTTTCCTCACGGGGGAGAAGTGCTTAATTAGACTGTACACGAAATTCCTGGGGACATTTACGGTCCAGCAAATACCAACCATCAGCAAGAGCCAACTAATTACAAGCCCTTCTGTAGACAAATGAGGCAGGGGGAAGGCAAGACAGGATCCAAAATGGCTGCTCTATCCAGCCAAGGCATTGGTACTCCCCTCAACGGCTTCTTTTCCCGTTTAATTAAAAGCAAACATTGAGCAGGAAGCCTAGCAGGAAATCTAGTCAGAACAGCAGACCACAAAAATTAAAAAAAAAAATGAAAAAAAAAAAAAGCCAAGTGGAAAGTAAATATAAGCGAAAAAATTCAGGAAGTTTGCAATTTTCTTGAGCTACTGTACTTGAATCCCTTGTGGGCCAACAACAGAGTGGGGGAAGCCGAGCTTCAAACAACCATCAGCCCTACTGAAGGACTAGCACTGATAACAGAAGAGTTGTTTTTGTCCTTTGTGTGTGGATTTTCTGAAAGGATACATAGCCATACATACATCTCTACAATCCTAAACCAGGGGTGGGCAATTACGGCTCCTTCACGATTCGTGGACTTCAATTCCCAGAATTCCTGAGCCAGCCATGCTGGCTCAGGAATTCTGGGAGTTGAAGTCCACGAG
>JAEANM010021644.1:0-11797 GCA_017656035.1 Myanophis thanlyinensis
CTACTTCCTTCCTTCCTTCCTTCCTTCCACCCAGACATGCTCCGATTGGTTTTGGGAACCCGACTCAAGGCACCGGCTGACGCTGAACCCGCCTCTGGATGCGCAGAGAGGGGTGGGCGGGGCACGCCAGGATGGGGAGGGGAGGGGGGTTGGGGTGGAGGCTGGCAGGGGAGGGGCATTGGCATTTGCCTGGCCCGAAAAGAAAGAAAAGAAGAGGAGGAGATCTTGACAAAAGGGCTGGCTTGGCTCGCGGGGTGCCTGCACCGGGCTGCCGGCTTGCTGAGCCATCCCGGACTTTTCCCTCCGCCTCCTCAGCTGGGCAGACAGGGCTCAGCCCAGAGTTCGCGGAGGGACTGCGGCATGGCTCCCGGCTCTCACCTCCGAGGACCCCTTCGCCTCGCTTCCCCCTTTTGCCTCCACCTACTTCTTCTCCGGGGCCTTTTCCCGCATGAGTGGCAGCCGCTGGTTCTCCCCACAGCGCGCACGTGCGCCAGTCCTCCCATCATCGTGTCCTCCCCCCCTGCCTCGGGGAAGGCACGGCTCGTTGCCACCAAGCAGGCGCCGCCAGTCTCTTGCCAGGCAGAGCCCTCGCTCCTCCCGTTTCACCTTCTCTTTCCCCCGCACAGACCTACAAAGGGGAGTGAACATCGGACATTGTCGGCCCTGCTGTCAGAGCCGCGGTGGGGCTTTGGGGGAGCCGCGGGTTGACCCCCGCACTAGGTGATTACCTAGTGAAAAGGGGTAGATGTCAACCTGTGTCAGTTCTGATACTTCGGCATTTCTCTTGAAATTGTGTAATGTTATTTCTTTCTTGCAACAAAACAATGGTTTCATTTTTAGGTCAGTCATATCCACACATTCTCGGAACTAGAATTTGGTAGAAAAATACATAAGATTATAATTCAATTATGCTGGTTTGATCTGTTGCTGAGTTTGAGTTATAGGCCTGCTAGGAGGTGGAGACAGGGATAGCCTATGCTGTAGATATAAAGATCAAACATTATTGTTGTAAAAGTTGGAGAACAGAAGAATTTTGACAGAGATTCATGCTAGGCTAAAGTTTCTCCATTTTCTAAGCAGGAGACAAATAAAATAGACAATATTATCTTTAAGCTAGTAACTAATGATTTAAAAACTTTCTGGTGTTCAGGAAATGTTTTACATACAACATGTGTTCTGCGGAGCTTATGCATGCTGCAGAGAGAAAATTATAAGATGCCTTCTCAAATGCCAAAGGGAATTGGCCCAGCTTCAAGAATTTAATAGATATAACTGAACGTGCACCTTATAATACATTTAACAGGGGTTAGCATTCCAGGCAAGTGACTGATGAGATAATGTCAATCAGCCAGGCCACTGACCTCCTTTTAGTTGACAATGTTCAACTATTGTAAAATGTTTCCTTGAATGCTGCTGTGTAGATGACAGATTTCCTTTTTTTTAAAAACCCATTCTCTTGTCACTTGCTGGCAGAGAAAGAATCCTTGTCACCTTCTAACAATCCAGGGCAATGTTTTAAGAATGGCTTAAAGATTCTCTCTCTCTCTCTGCCTACTTACCTGAGGATAAAACCATGGTCTTTCCAGAAAAAAACAAATGGTTTGTAAGGAGACACAAATGATATGGTAGAAATGCACCTCTTGAGTAGCTATAATAGCTCTGTCGTGTTCACCTTACATTACTGATCTTGAACAAATGATCTGATAGAATATGACTTGGATAACTCCCTGAAGTTTGCAACTCTGTCTACTTGGCAAAAAAAATAAATGATCGGAAAATCACATATTTCATCTTTCATCTTGTATTTCATCTTTAGTTAATGGAAGAAAATGCAGTATAAATGCACTAAAACATTAACAAAGATATCATCATTGAGATGTGTATGAACTTCACTTCCCAACCACAAGGCCACTAATGTAGGATGCTGGAAGATGTATTTCCACAGCTTGGGAAGTGTAGGACAGCCATGCCACCTACGCCTATGCATACAATACATACAATAGTCACTTGTGTACTGCCTGATAAACTATCAGCAAATCCCAACTTGGTGCCCTCCAAATTTTTTAGACTACACATTTCATCATTCCCACATTTCCTGCTTGAATATTATCAGAGCTGTTGTCCAATATTTTTGGAGGCACCAAATTGAGGAAATCTGCAGAAACATAGTCTCCCAAGATCAGTTCTACATGCCATTGCAATCTATTGTTTTTCTTCTTATAATCCAACCAAAGATCCTACATTTCAGAGATGAAATTCAGCCAGTTCGCACAGGTTCTATAGAACCAGTTATTAGAAGAAATCTCCTTTTATTTTTTCCCTGCTTTGCAGGGTTAATACTATAAAGATTAACTTTACAGAGTTAATCTGTAAATAAGGCAGTTGTTTCTAGCCTAATCTTTATTGCCTTGCTCACAGAAACTGCCTCTCCCCTTATTACATTGTAACTTTGGTGAAGTTGTAATGGTAATGGTAATTCTGTACTTGGTGATGTTTAATCCTGTGGCCACGCCCAGTAGTAAAAAAAATATTGAATTTCACCACTGCTACATTTCATTTCTAAGACTGTGTAAATTGTGAAACAAGACCCATTGTTTGCAATGTAATGTCAGTCAGTTCCTTCTTCAATGCATTCCAGAATGTAAGAGCTGCCTTACATTAACATGCTTATTAATGTACTACAGAATCCAATAGAACACTATATTCCTGTTATGTTACCAAATATCTTCTGATCTGCCCAAAGAAAGGTTGTGAAAAACAAAGATGAAAGCATATTGTATAGCAATATGTTTTCAAGATGTGTCAGATCAACTACTACAAAGTAAGAGTCTGTGCTTAGCTCAAGAACAATTGTTCTTTTTATTTCTATTTTAAAACCATCATCCATGGTGTATATCAGAGTAATATGAACACAGTGCTGTCCATCAGATACAGCAAACCCTATATTATTATATAGGCTAGAGGATGCTAGCATGAGTTAGCTACTGAATGTCTTAAGCTGGGAATGGTAGTTTCAAAAAGTACAAATTCAAGGTGTAAATATTGCCATATCCTCAATTACAATCTGAATATTTCTCAATTTGATTCTTATTAGGAATTTGAACAAATGAAAAATTGAAGTGAATATGTTCCATTTGGTTTGATTTTCAATTGTTCTGAAATAAATGTTCAGCAACACAAATGACTGCAAAAGGGTTCTGGAAAATGCTTCAACGTATCTCCAAACAAAGCCAGTCAATATCCAGGTGCAACTACTGGTTAGAGATAGCCCTTCACTGAAAACCATTACTTTAGTGGCCATTCAAAGTTACACAGCCCTGAAAAAGTGACCCATGACTGATTTTCATCTGATTGTAGCATCCCCATGGTCACATGATCAAAATCTGGGCACTTGGCAACTGGTATGTACTAAAGACAGTTGTACTGTCCCAGGGTCATGTGATCACCATTAGTAACCTTTCTGTCCAGCTTCCAACAAGCAAAGTCAATGGTGGAAGCCAGATTCACTTAATGATCTCTGTGGGGGCACCCTCCCTCTGGAACAAACTGCCCCCGTAGATCCGGACCATCACAGAACTACGGACCTTCCGGCGCGCACTAAAAACCTTTTTGTATCAGCAAGCCGATCTGGCCTAGTACTATCGGTTGGGGTTTTAAATTGGTTTTTAATTGGTTTTTAATTGGTTTTATTGGCTGGTAATTTTAAATTGTTATTTTCAATATTTCCAATTTGGTTTTAATTGGCCACTTTAATTTAATTTATTTTTAACTGTATTTTAATTAATTGTTATATTTGTGTTTTAAATGGCTGTGCACCGCCCAGAGTCCTTCGGGAGAGGGGGAGGTATAAAAATGTTGTTATTAAATTATTATTAAATTAAATAAGTGTGAAAAAATTCAATGCCATTACAATATCAATTTGTCACTAAATGAATTGTTGTAAGTTGAGAACTACCTGTAAAGATACAAGCATAATAAGATGTATATGACTCTTTGGTTTTCTTTTCTAGGTGGCTATAGATTTTACAGCCTCAAATGGTGATCCTCGGAACAGCTGTTCTCTCCACTACATCCATCCATATCAACCAAATGAATACTTGAAGGCGCTAGTTGCTGTTGGGGAAATCTGCCAAGACTATGACAGGTGAAAAATTATCATGTTCTTTCAGAATAGTTTCTAAATATCTGTTAAGTAATGTGATAAAGCTGATAGTTGGATATTTGATAGTTGCAGAGCCATATTAATTCTATTGCACTAAAAAGCAAGCATTATAGCATAAGTGTATTAAAGTACATACAGAGTTTTGATAAATACTACCTAGTGAGATCTTGAATAGGAATCCCTAGAACTTCATAAATGTTTAGAAATTTGGACTCTGAAAATAAATTATTTCCTTGAACTTGGACATACATATTTTCAAATAGCTCCCATAGCTTCCATTACTACAGCAACAATAAAATATCAAATGTACATACTATGTCTGATCTGGCATAATACTTATTTGAGCCTTATTTTGAATTATGACTCAAATAATTATTGATAAGGAATTCAAACTAAGGATTAAAACAGTAAGCCTTTAGTATTGGCTGGTCCAAGACTTTTTATTAAACACTTGATTTTCAAGTGCTATATAGTGAAAAGGAAAATTGCATGTTATTTATTGGGTAAATCTATGTTATGTTTAATCCTATAATTTGGCTTTAATTATCTTCTCTGTAAAGTAATAACATTTGTTCTGTTCACCTGAAACATTATACTGTCTATCATATGAAGTATCATGAATGTGTATACCAGATAGAAATACTGCACTGACAATGCTGACAACTGTTACTACATCTGATTTTTCTTGAGGCATTTTCTGGTGTCTTCCATGTAATTAGTTTACTTCAAGGCATTGCTGTTTGTCTCATAATGAGACTTTCAAAGATATGAAGGACTTAAATGAAATACTGCTGGATTAGCATAAATGAAACTTCTGAAAATTAGAATAAAATATTGTGGGAACAACTACATATGTGGCAGCCAAAGACTTCGATAAGAATTGATTACAATCAAGGGCCTTTGTCTACAAAATGATACAACATCTTAAAATAGTTGTAGGAACTGCATATTTAATCAATAGACAAGTTCTCCCATTTAGAATCCAATAAGCAAAGTTTAAGGTTACTAGAATGAGTCAGGATGAGCACAAAAGCGTATCTGGAATTTTCTATTTTCTCACGACAATGTACATTCCTGAGAATCTTTTTGTTTCCCTTTTTTTGCAACTTGTGATTTTAATTTTATTTTATAATTTGACCTAATTCTAGGTATTGTATCTATCTTGCCTTTAATTTCAAAGTACATAATTTATGGCAACGATAACCAATCCATGGCTCATAGGTCACCTGGATGAGCCCTGAAACTATTGCTAGCCTCTAATTTTTCTACATTTGCTTCCAAAATGGTTTCAATCAACATGATTTGTCATAATTTTACTGTGACTGAATACATTACTAATTTTCAGTCTAAAATCTAATTTTGATTTAAAATCTAGGTGATTTAAATTAAAAAGAGTTGAAAAAAAAACAGTCAGTACAATTAATAATGACATCATGCTTATCATAAAGTCTGGAACTAATGCAAATTATATCAGTCACATCATTTGCACGATGTCTTTATGACTCATATGACATGACCCTTTCTCTTCATTTCCTTGACACCCAATTAGAAATTCATCCACTTGGGTGCCAAGGAAGAGAAGAGTAAGAGGAGCAAGTCACATCATATGAGTCACAAAGACATTGTCCAAATGATGTGACTGATGTAAATGGATGAATTTCCACTTAGAAACATGTTGAAATTGGTATGTTAATTTTTAGAACTGCACTTTTTCCTTCTTTTCAAATGCCCCAAGTTATGATAAAATAATTGTGTAGGTACAGTATACACCAGCATGTATATTTTCCAGTCTGAGGAAAAGTATAGCTTCCTGAAAGGATTACAGATAGGGACATATTTATGCCAAAAATGTTTCAAAGCACCTTTTTGTCCTTGAATCTGAAAGGCTGCATAGTTTTACCATTTATTATACCTGTGTTGAATCCCTGCTTTAGAACAGTCTGTGGTCTTCTCCCATAATATAACAGAACTGGGATTTTAACTAATATTTATTAAGGCTATGTGGCACTGCAGATTCATTTGTCAACAGGAGCTTTGGAGAAGTGGCAGCCTTAAAGGAAGAACACCTGTGACATCTTAAAGGAGCCATGGCTGTTATTGTGCACATTGGAGAAAGATATTCAGTTTCAGCTTCTATTTTTGGAAACCGAGTACTCTCTAGTAAAGTGAAGGCCTTACTTGGTTTTAGATGGGTTTTTACACATGATGATTGTTTAGGTTCGATATTTATTACCCTGTAGATCAGCAAGACCAAAATGCAACCAACCAACCAACCAATTAATAGACTGTTGGCCTTCTAACAAATGTTTACCAATTTTCTTATCTGCTGTGAAGTTTCTGGATATTTATAAACATTTTAAATACTGACATGTAAAGTATATATTTTAATCTATCACAAAACATTGGCAATCAATATAGCTAAGGACACTCAGGTTGTCTGTGTTCATAAATAACAATACAGATATTGAATCCTGGTTTACCATTTTACAGGACTGCAGCTACACTGTTTCTTATTTTCAATCCCACATTTATTCGTTGCTTTATATTCATGGGTAAAAATGTTTTGATGATGTATTTTGTGATTAACTTGCACATTTGATGTTCATTTAATAAGTAGGGGAGGTAGGCATTCCTTTGTCAGCATTGCTACTCTTACTGTCAGTCAGATAAATTTATGGGTATAGTATTTGTTGGTTAATTTGTTAGGAAATACTTTTTAGAAGTTTGTTAGGGCAAGTATATTCCTCATGTTCATTAATTACTCCTTTTGTAGGTAGCACATTTGTGTTTTCTATTTTCACATACTTAATGCTCAATTATAAGCATACATTACCTGCTAGTCAACAGGCATTAAGCCTGATTAAGGCATTAAGGCATTAAGCCGCAATTTGTTTTATTTTATAAGGACAACACTAACAGAACAGTGGTTAAATTAGGCCCATATATTTTAATTTTTTAAAGCAATGTTTATTTTAAAATAATCTTATCATGTCATCTTAGGTTTTGTAGAGTTTCTAGAGACATAAAATTATGTAAAATTAAGCAATCAACCTCTATACTTGACATACATTTATTTAATTTTTTAAACAAATTATATAGCTGCCTAATCACATGCAATTCAGAGCAGCATACAAGATAAAAACTAATATGACAATAGCTTCAAAAAATAAAAACCCCAAGAAACATTTATAAAACATCATTGCATATAAGGCAATAAAATAATCAAGATGAGCACAATACCTCCTCCCCCATCCATTTCTTGAGAAAAAAAGCCAGTGTTAAGGGTTTTTATAGCACTGATAACTTTAAATAAAATCAGCATTTTTTCAAGAGGTGGCAACTGTAGGATAATTAACATAAAATTAATTGCCACTTTTTGATACAGACAGAGATAAATATGAATATGGATACAGGTATGGATATTATTATAAATATAAAAGCTAATTATAAGATACTAGCACAGATTCTGAAGGCTTACTGTCAATATATAACATAATAGCATATACATATTGCTTACAAATACTGCTAAAAATACAAAATCTTTTGATGCTTGCTTAATGGTGAAGAGAAGCAGTTGTACAAACTTATTTTATTAAAAATGTTATGGTTGCAATTTAACACATTTGGAAGTGAAAAAAAAATTCAAGTAATTAATTAAAATTCAAGTAATTAATTGCAAATTAATTGAAATCAGCAGAATCATGTCATCAAATGCAAGCTAACAGGCCAAAGATTTCTGCCTTCAAATACTTCAGACAAATCACTCAGCTTGAAGGGTACATTATTAGATGACATCTAGTCAATTGACATGAAAAGTCCCGGTTAATATTGGAACTGACTGGGAATTCTAGATTTGCTAACTGAAGTGAGAAGTAAAGAAAAACCCAAGAAGGCAATAGCCAATTACTTTCATAAAATTTCTAAAAAATCCAGGTGCAGTCAGCAGAAGGTCAAGTTCAGTTCAAAGGCCTATTTGATTTTTTTTTTTTACACAATAGACCTTCACTGCCATAATAACTTGCTAATTATCAAAGGAGAGGCAGGAAGCTAGCTATCTCATATAGAAAATTTTACATTTGCAAGCTGAGGTAGGTGAAACCTATGTAATTGGTATGTAGTGGGTCCTTTCTCTTTCATAACTTTTTTCTGCCTTGTAATTTGTTTATGAATTTGGTGGAGGAGGAAAAATGAAATGAGATCAGTATAACAAAGATCAACAATCCTTGTCTATCTTAATTTCAGTGATAAAATGTTCCCAGTTTATGGCTTTGGAGCCAGGATACCTCCCGACTATAAAGTAGGTGAACAGGTGAAGCTTCCTCATTTTCTTGACGTCTCTAGCATAATGTATAAGTTACTGAAGAGGGAAGTAATGGTGTGAATGGCAGGAGGGAATAAAGAGGCAAGGCAGAAGCAATTTTAGATTCATCTGCATGATTTACAGTTTGGGGGCTCTCAGCTCAAATAGAATCATGTTATGCATACTTCTGAATTTCAAACCAATGAAGATAATTTTAAGTCCTTTAAGGCTTTCACATGAGTTTCTCGTACCACTTAATTTCTCCTCCTGTTGTGACTAGTTTTATTTTTAGCATACAGTACAGTTGGATTAAATGGACTCCGGGGAATGGTAGAGGACAGGAAGGCCTGGAGGAACATTGTCCATGGGGTCGCGATGGGTCAGACATGACTTTGCAACCAACAACAACAACACAGTTGATATTTTGGATGGCTGTCAGAGTTTTAGAGGACTGGAATTAAATAATATTTGAAAAGAATTTTGTTTTGTTAAGGTGTCTGAACAAAGATGACCATGTTTTGTGATTAAGGAATGAGTACCAAATAGTAGGAATGAAAAGGAAGATGGAGGTCATATTAAACAAAATTAACAGGACCCGTACACACAATCTTTGGGGCATGTGGATATAAATGGCTTCAATGAAAAAAATATATAATTGTGGATAACTGAGTACATTTGGGAGAAAGATAATATATATCTTGTTCCAGCCACCCATTCAGGATACCCAAAGTTCTGTATGATATCCCACATGCTTCCAAATAAATTAGTTAATTCCAATCATTTTTATTTTATGGTTTTATGTCAGCCCAGAAGTCAGATTGCAGAAAGGTGTTGTTTTACAATTCGTTCCATTGATTTTTAATTGAAAAGAATCTTGTGAATGAAATAAAGACAGATTAGAGACCTCATAGACCTACAAAATAGGCCAGACCAGAGAAATGACTACACAGGAAAACTACAATTGTATTTTATTGAGATAAGCTACAGTAATAGAACTTTCCATATCTTCCTTTCCTTCTCTTTTATTCCTTAGGCAATATAGGAAAATCAATTGGAGTCTTTTTCTAATATCTTCCCTTTTCTGGTATTAACGTGCTTTTCATCAACATCAGAGAATATGCATTAGCTATAAACTAATCCATCACATTATATACCTCTGTATTAAAGTATTTAAATTTCCTGTATTAGTGGTTCTCAACCTTTTCTTTATGGACCACTTTTAATATCTTTTGTGGTCACGGACCATGGCCATGGACACTAAGACTTAAGGTTTAAATTCTACAAGCTTTTATAGAATCCCTGTGATTGTGCCCCCACCCCCCAGGACTCCATGCACCACTGACCTATATAACATTAGATAGGAAATATGCATTTCTTTAATGAGTGTTTAGAAGAGGATTCTACTTTCTGGGGTATAAATATTATTTATTGGAATAAGTTAATGTAACTTATGTTTTGACCTAGCCTAAATTAAAAAACAGGGAAGAAATATATTCATTCATTGCTACATAATCACCAAAGATTTCCTGTGATAAGTATAATTAAAAAAATGGACATATATGTATTAAAAAGTTTAAAATCACTTAAAACAGCAAAGAATAAAAATGACCTGCCTAATTATGCTCTTCAGAAAAATTCTGTTTCAACCTATTTTCCAAATTATATAACAGCCTGATTTCAGAAAGGACACTTTTACATGAAATAGGAAGTATCATGGAATAGTACAGTTCTGGGCCATGGTTCTCCTTCATTTTCATTAAATCGGTAGTAGCTTCTCCTAGATTGAAATTAATGAATGGGTCAGTTCAATCTAAAAAGATTAATTTTTGAGATTTTTTTTGCAATTACTGAAAATTTGGCTCTAAGATTTAGCAATTTTCAGGATAGTTTTACAAACATTAATTCAAGTTTGCAGCAAAAAACTTTCTTTGGTATTATAAACATTTTTCAAGTAGTTTCCCCAATAAATTACTAGTGCATTATTTTCATGGGTATATGTAGATTTGCTTGTTATAGATGCATAAATGTTTTTCTATAATTTATAGGCTTTAATATTGCTATTATTAGAAAATTTAGTGCAGAATTTGAAGAACTGCAAATTTGAATGTAATTACATTTTGAGTCATAATGGTTGGAAAATGCAAAATTAGGTAAGTTCACATTTGGATATGGATTCACTGAATGTTTCCCATTCTTGTTTCTTCTACTTTAGAAAATACTCTTGATTTGAATTGTATAAATACTCTTCCTTAATGCACCACACAAAATCTGCAACTTTGAAGTAGCACAATAAATAATTATTTGGAAAGCATTTGGTTTTGCATTTTAAAGGAAAAATGAATCTAATTCTTGGGGGCGGGGGCGGGGTTTGACTTTATCCACAGGTATCTCATGATTTTGCAATCAATTTTAATGAAGATAATCCAGAATGTGCAGGTAACCAGTTTTTTTTCTCAGCAAACAAAGTAATGCAGCTCTGCTGTTTACTGTACTTTTCATCAATTGTTAAGCCCAAACTGTTTATTTCAATCTATGTATCTGTACAGTACTAATTTCATATTCAGTGTCCTTTGTATGCTTGTTTCTTAGAGCTCATACTCAGTGAAAGGGTAATATGAGAAGTGTTAAATGTAATGCACTTCATACAGAACTTCCCAGGATCAATATCCAGCATTTCAGGTATAGCTGGGAATTATATCTCCCTGCAGAACTGAAGGTGATTGGACCTTCAATAACTGGACTCAGTATTAAGGCAAATTCCTTTATAACTATTATTTTCATAGTCTTTTCTTTTGTTGTTGATGTAATTTTTTTATTTTTCCATATTTTTAAATGATATCACATATCATTCATCAAATCATATATAGTCAGATATACAAATATCTCTCCAAATAGAATTATAGTTGACAAATATAATAATAAAATTTTCATAATTTCATATAGAATCATCTTTCCATATCAGATTTATATATATATAACCATCTTGTCTATGCACTATCATACTTTCTTGTTTCTAAATTTAATTATAACTTTACTAGTTTTTACTTCTCATTCCAATTATCTAATCACTAATTTTCCTCTTCTATTCATGTTTTTTATTTTATTTTTACTTTCCAAATAACAGATCGTTGAGTGTACAGTGTGTTATCTGGGCTTCTTTTAGCATATTAATTGTATCATATAATATTAATCATTTTGATACAAACATGTTCTATCCTCTACATTTCCATTATTATTCTTGATTTTTTTAACATTACCGCCCTTAAATATACTGTTCCCTTTTTCTACATAGAATTCATCATTTCAAAGTTGTACCAATCTCTATTATCAAAATC
>JAEANM010021645.1:0-11797 GCA_017656035.1 Myanophis thanlyinensis
GAGCTATCTTGCTTTGCATGTAATGAGTCTATCTCATATATTAGTTTCACCTTTTAAGTTGCATTACTGAAATAAATAAACTTTTGCACGATATTCTAATTTTTCCAGTTTCACCTGTATATTGCTCATGAATATATTTTTTTCTAATAGACGTTCAAAGTGTAAACTTGGCAGCTAGAACAATGATGCTTGCTTTAAATTGTAGTCTGCTTCAGATTTTGATAAATTGTTACAAACCATGGTTTACTTAGTAAAACATAACTGGGTTCGCACAATTTGCTAAACCCCAAATGACCCAACTACTGACTTAATATGACTTAATGACTTAATGACATATGAAATCAATGTATTGAACATTCTGGACTGAATTTGTCTTCAAGGTAAAAAATATTTCAATGGGAGGAATGTAAAGGGGTGGTTAAGACATGTATTACAAAATGTAAGATGTAGGTAAAACATAATGGGTTTACTAACAAGACTTTTGGCTGACTTTTGTCCTACATTTCAATAAAACCTTGAATTAAATCTGAATGAATATTAAAAGGAACAAATAAGCTGCCTTATATGGAATCAGGTCATTAAGTTATTGCATGGATTAAGTCAGCATTATTTCAATCAAGAGGTTTTTTTTCCCCAGCCATTTTTGAAGTTCTGAAAGTCTGAGATCTTTCAAATGTAACACGTGCATTTTATCACTGAACAGTAATCTTCCCCAAATGAGATCATACGTTTTATCAAGAAGACAGAAATTAAACAGTTATAGAAAAATGTGTGAATTAATTTTATCTGTGTGCCCATGCCTCAGTCTCTGATTCTTATATTTATAATGTTTACTCATTCTAAACCTCCCAGAGTCACTTTATTGTGGAAATAGGCAGCATATAAATTTATTAAACAAACACATAATAAACAAATGAACTAAATGATCAGTAATGCTGCTGTTTCTTACTAGATCATTGGTTGCACTGAATTCAATGAAACGCTAGTTGATATTTTGATGGTGAACCAAAATATTTTATAGACAATTTTGTGGTAGATTTAATGTGGGTATAGAATACCATAATGATTTTTATAAAACATAACATTGAACTTTGTGATATTTTTGGAAACAGTTCCTATTCCTCCATTTTTTTAATATACTTATTTTGTTCATCTATGGATCATCACTTGTGCTCTGTAGAATTCCACTGTTCAATTTGTTGTTTTCTATCTTTCAAAAGCTGATTTAATGTTGTTTACATATACAATTAGCAAACTTATATATTGTTGCCACAATTATTCTTGAATTTTCCAATTTTAACCATTGAGACCGATAATTTGGTAGCAACTTTGCTCTATTGTCACTCTGCTTCTGTAGCAACAGTATTTAGCTCTAAAATATTAAAAGCAGGCTTTAATATTTCATAGAGATCTGGCTGACTTTCTAGAAGCTAAATCATACATCAAGCAACCCAGCTTGCAAATATCAATTCTAAAAATGAATACTAGAAAGAAAAAAAAAAGTCAAGAATTTCAATCAACAGAAAATGTTGTTTTATTATTTTTCTAAATTTTGTTTTATATTTGGTAAGTTTTCATTGACCAATAATGGTTAATTTAAGAAAGAGAGAGAGACAGAGATCACTATCACTTTATTGATGAAGTGTTTTCCATAACTACAAAAGTTTGAACAACATTGGAGTTACATAAAGGAGTTGCATCCCAAGCAAAAGGGAACCAACCTTTCTAAATGAAAATCAAAATAGACGAGTGACTGATATTGTATCTTTCTACCTTTCAAATCAAAATCTCTTTTCTGAACAGCCCCTTATTTTTCAAATTTCATTTTCAGTAGTACTTTTGCCAGGTAAGCCTGAATAAAGTAATAAACACAACAATCCATGCTGTAATCAAAGAATCTCCCAAACTACTATTTATAAAACATTGCGAAGGCACACATTCAGGCGAGCATGAATGCTACCTTTATCCTTGGCACTCTTTCAGTTTATTTAAAAACTTTCTGTTAAACATCTGAACTACTTTACCTGGCAAAAGTTTGATAAAATAATCACCTTTAAGCTTGTCTTTTATTTGTATAGTAATATCAAGTTTCCATATATTATCAGTATTTTCAAGATGAATCATGCCCAAAACTTTTTACAGGAATGTATACAGTGCTGAGTCGAATACATAAATTTACACAACCACTACGTTTAGAATTGTATAGTATAGATTTTTTTTTTTTACTGCAAGATGACATTAAACAGGAGACAAGATTTGATTTAGGGGTACATTCCACACATTACCTAGAACACAGGATGTAAGGCTGATACACATGCAGCCAATCAGGTTTTGGTTTGCGCTTTTCCATTAGCAGACCCCATTAGTTTTTTATCCTGTTTTCATCCAAAAGGACCACAGTATGATGCACAAACTTTGCCTGGGCTAGTAGAGTCACTCTAACCCCATTGAAAAGGAAATAGTTTTAGGCTAGGGAGTTGAAATGACCCAATGGAAGCCAGTTACTTTGCCCTTTGGCAATCAGACTGTTTTAGGACAGGACCTTGAAAATTCCACTTGGCTTTGAATTTGGTGTCAGCTGATAAGGAGTTGACCTACTGAAACATGTATTGCACGTCAGCCTGCTTGTATGCTCTCCCCTGGTGCTAGATTTCAGTAAATACGTCCCTTTAAAAAAAAGGAACAACCAACAAGCCTCAAGGTCACATTTTAATTTAGTCATGTTGGTTTTAAAGTAAGGGCAAGAATCTGGCCAAGGAAAGGAATAATATATTTCAGAAAAACATGGGGAAGGCAACTTTTTCCTTGCTAAAGTCTCCCCAAGTTTCAAGAATTGGGGAATACATGAAGTCAACACTCACAGAATTAGATATTTTAAATTCTGGATTTAGTGATATAAAAATAGAGCTCTGACTATTGCTTAATTACTGGTAGATGTAATAAGGCAGTGCTGCTACATTTGGGGACTTTTTTGGTCATGCTGAGTAGGTGCCAGGCATCTCTTCCCAAATCCTGCCCTGATAACATCACTGAATGTTAGACCAGTAATCAAAAGTGGAAAAAGCAAAGTCACTGCTTGAAGATACTAAGGCTGCCTTGCAAACTCAGTTTCATATTTGGGGTACTGCCTGTGATATCGGTACTACCAGATGGTGAACACTTCCATGAAACAGCAACTTTTTAAAAGAGCAGACTGCATTTTACTTCCCTTGAACCAGCACAAATAAATAGGCAAGCATGACAGCACTTTGGTTTCTCAGAAGCCTTATGAAAAAGAACAGAAATATGGGCTAAATTTAAGAAGTGTGATTGGATTTGGAAATAAAAGGGAGAAAAATTCTTTTCCGTGGAAAAAGGATTTATGGTGATACTGGAAAAGAAATATTGCAATTGTAAACATTAAATGTAGAAGTTAGACATTCCAAAATCAGATAAATGGGCAGGTATCTGCAAAGCTTGCCACTTTGCGGACGAAGATAGAAGTGGGATTAGAATTACAGTCGTATCTTGGTACTCATCGTGAATTGCTTCTGGGAGGTGCAATGAGTATCCAAAATGCTGAGTACCAAATAATTTTTTCCATATGTCAACAGCAACAAGTGCTAGCTTGTGCGTTGAGTACCAAACAAACAATGAGTACCGAACAAAATTTTCATGTCAGAATGCATTCAGTACAAAATGTGATGAGTTTAAAAGCAGTTGGGTGACTCATTTGGTTGGCAATCAACTACCTAGTTAGTTAGGATTTGTGTCCACAAGACAAGCCCAGAATGATGCTCTAAATTTCCTTTCTGTACTGTTTCTTCTTTAACGTTAAAATATGATTAAAATGCATGTAAGAAAGGTGTGTTTTCTATTTTTATGTATTAAAAAGCAAATGTTGTCTTGGAAACAGACTAATCTGAAGTTTATTGCAAACAGAGAATGTGCTAGTGCGGTTTTCATCAAATTGGGGACTTCCATATGTTAGGCTTCAATTCTCATCCATTTGTTGACTAGAAATACTGGGTGTTGTAGACCAATACACCTGGAAGACATAATCTGGGGAAATAATCATACAATGACCAAGACAGGTGATTGTACAGGTCAGATCCCAAGTACATTATAAAAGCATTATAATTCTGATACTGAGTCATATCTCAAACCTATGTCTATCCAATTCAAAATTACTCCAATTTAAATGGCAGTTACTTGCTGATCAGGGACTACAGAAATATATCCTAAATCATTTGTATGTTGTTTTCTGCAACACAGGAATGGACAATGTAAAACATAGTTCACATATAAGTCATGCGGTGGATTTTGGTCTGCAGAATATTGCAAGTGCATGGGATGAGCCTGACAGGCCAATTCCTAGATAAGCAGGTGCATAGGAGGGGTGGGGAATTGGTGGCACTCTAGATGTTGCTAAGCAAATTCTCCTTACTGCCCTTTTGGTCAAGAATGGTACAAATCATGTTTCAGCAACTTCTGGAAGGTAACCGATTTCCCACTCCATTATCAAATTATGCGACAATGGAAAAAATTTTGTTTTGAGTAATGATAACAGGAACTGATTGTTTGGAAGATTTATTTCTTTGTAAGGAAGAATTCAATAGGAAAATTACTAGTGGAAACAAAATTGTCTAGATCTATATCGTGAACAAAGTAGGGCAATTGTGCAATAACATATTAACAAAACGATCCTAATTAAAGTTTCACCATGTTTGTTGATTGGCTAGTTGGATTAATTTGCAAACCACATTTATTAATTAGAGCAGCCAAGGCAGAAGGACTCCAATTACAGGCAAAAATGAAAATGCGGATCTTAAGACTAGGAGTTTCAATAAAATATAACATTTCAATATGTATCACCACCTCTGCTAGAAAATGTCAGCCTCTTTTTTCCCCCCAAAGTGTTTCTGGTTTGCAAGTTTTTTCTAAGACCCAAGGGAAAGGGCACTTTGCATGTGGTCCAGGAGAAAGACATCAGCAGAAATTCCATCTGCCAAGTCATATGAGTGAGCAGGTAGAGAGGAATTAGAATTCAAGCTGCATACACCAGAACACCAAATATTTGCTGATAGTATCACTTGGCTGAATAGAAAATATATGTATTGAAATTTGCTAGAACAAAAGAGTAATCTCAAACAGACATTAATAACTAGGAAAGGTCTAATAAATTGCCAGGTCCTTCTGATAATTTCTTCAGGAAACAACCAGGGCTTACTCAATGGAAGAACAAAGGACAGGAACAAATTTCTGTTTCTGGGAAAGTTTGGGTAATGCCTTTCTGTAAGACCGATAGGAAAAATCTTTTCAGGAGGAATGAAGTACTTTAAGCTCAAGTAGCTTTGGAAGAAAAATGACCACATTCTCTGCTAGATGGTGCACAATTATAGATCCAGCTTTGCTTTCCAGGAATTGCTTCAGCAGATCCTGCAAAACTGTCAATTCACTTTTTAACTGTTTTTCACCAACACCCTCCCCCTTGGTTTCACCATTTAAGAGAATTGCTGAAGCAATGAATTCAGAAATGTATTTCTTTATATTTAAAACAGACTCTATACTACAAGGAAAACTGAGCTCATAATTTTAACTCAGTCTATTGATTGTGTTCTTCCATTTGTTTTTGTCAATAACATCCTAAAATGAAAAGAAAAAAAATGGTACAAGGGCTAAACAATGTTTCCTCTATTCTGTTTAAAGAAGATGTGTTATTGTCACTTTTGCAGAAATGTGTCACAAACATTCCTGTTTTAAGTTGGGCTGTTAGCTTTTGGGATGGAGGGCCTATATGCTTTAAAACTAAATGACAAGGTGAACCTTTCCCCATATGTCATCCAAATAAGGAATATATTTGGTTCACATGTGTTTAGTGATATGGTAACTATAGCTTTATATTCCTCAACTGAATATAAACTCTTGTTCAAGACTTTTGCACTGGAATTATGTAAATTCTACATATGTCTTCAGTGAGCAAGGTTAGGAATTTAAACAGCATATGTCTTTTGGGTTTTTGTTCATTTGAAAGTCATAGTAGTGAAGGAGAATGATGGAAAGTACAGTAAAATTGCTGGTGTGCATGCATAAAGAATTCCACGGGTCAAGGTTAAGTTTTCTTTCATAGTTTCAACTAAGCAAACACTGGCGCTTTGTTCCAAATGACCAAGTCTCAACAATCATGTTCTCCAAAGCATTTAACTGGAAGTTTTAGAATATAGTGAGTACACCAAAAAGGAGTTAATTAACACAACCAGGTAACCTTGTGGAGGTTACATTTAATCAAAAACAGTTCTAGATTTACATAAACTAATTCCACCTTGTCAATTGGATCAGGAAAACACCAACATTCTCTCAGTTACTCTACTTTGCCAACCTAGTTTTCCAAAAACAAAAAACAGACCAAAAATATTTGATGAGGAAGAGTAGTTAACCAAGAAAGGGTCTCCATCATAAAACCCACTGCTCCAGCTGGCAGCCCAGAACACACTTCACAATTGGATTGACTCTTCAGTTTCGGCCACCACTACTATTGTCCTTTTGGTCATTGGGAAAAAAATCAGTGCTGGATGAATCATGATCAAAGAATCTATCTCTACTCTGAATGAGTTTAAACTGCCAGCACTAGGTCACCGATGGAACTAGGAGGTCTTCTGGCCATATTCTAATATTCTAACTTTGAGAAGTCTGGAGCATTGGTGAAATGCCACCTGACTGGAGAGCAAATGTCTTTACCCTAACTTCAGGAAAGGAAAAGAGGAAGAAATTATAGGCTTATCTATCACTGATATCTGGGTCAAATCTGGAGCAGATCATACACATTAATCTCTAAACTTCTTTAAAATGCTATAATTGTAAGACATCATCCATGTTTTTGATGAGAATGAATCTTTTATCGAGTTTACCTCATTTTTAAAAATTAGGTATCCTCTTTAATGAATTGTGGGAAAGCTGTTGGAACAGCTATACAAAACACCTGATGTGGATAGCAACAGGTAAAGTGTGGTAGAATAGCATATCAATTAACTGTTGATATCCAGATTGAAAATCGTACTTCAGTAGTCTTCAGATTTGATAGAAATATCAAGTGGGGTAGGCTGCCACAAGTATCAGCTTTGGTTCCTGTATTCTTTAGTATTTTCATTAATGGCTTATATTAAATCAGACAGAATTCTAATACCTTTGAAGACAGGGGTAATGGATGCAATGGCCTAAAATGTCTTTCCCACTTCTATAATTCTTCACTTTAGATGTTTTGGCTCAGGGGATCGTGGGATACTGAGCACTTTCTGAAGGAACTGGACTCCTCATTGGCTCATGCATTGTGAGTGCAAGGAAAAAGCAGTGCAAAAGTATGCAGACCATGCAATCATGCTATCCTTGATGTATGCATACATGTAGCCCATTTTAATGTCTTACTCATACCACAGCTCAGTAGTATATTCTTGCAATTACATGCATCCAGAAAGGAGATGATTGGAAAGCCTGCATTTTTTTTCTAAAGGTATATTTTTCTGGACCTCTTATTAGATTCTGATCATGCAATTCTCTTTACCATAGTGATTATTAGCAAAGGTTAAATCTGTTCCCAAGTAATTTTGAATGTAATTGACTGCAATTTTTTTTGTTAAACCCTCAGGTGAAAAGAAGTATAAAATTAGATTCAGTAAGATTGACAACTGTGTTAAATCTGAGAAAATATTGACTGAATGCTATAACAGTGGAAGAATAAGGAAGTATATGAGTTTAAATAACTATAGTACAATGCCATTGTGTACTGAAGGAAGTCCTGTTGTCTTCAAGATTGTTATAAGTGTGTTAATAGAGAAAGCAAACTTTAAAATGTATACTAAGAAAACATTTGGGACTGTAATCTATTTTAAGTAATCTATGCCAAGGAAGGGGAAACATATCAATAGAATCTGACACAAAGATCTGACAGATTTGATCAAAACAGGAAGGAATGGGAAATAAATACTCCATTGGATACCACCTCATATAATTGTTTTAATCTAGCCCTTGTAAGATTTTTAACTGAGTCTAAAACTCCTTTCTCTCTTATCCTTCCCTACCCATTTTTCTATGCAGTGATTACCGTACAAGCTTGAAGCAAGCCCTGTCTTGTTTTACTGTGCTGCTGGCAGCTTTTCTGGCTAACAAGCAGGGCAAAAAAGCTATGAATAAATAATGATTGTAAACAGGCAATGATCATCTCTATATTTCATCCTAGGAATAGTAACACACTAAACTGCTATGGTATCTAGGCATGGTGATTTCCATATGTCAGTCTAGGTGCTAAACATTAGCATGTGATTAAATGCTTTACTGAATCCATTTCTTATGCAAATTTTTGTCTAGGAAAAAACCCCCAGATAAGTGTCTTAACTTTGTAAATAGCACTGCAAGTAGCCTAACCTTTGCCAACAAAATCCAGTACTAAATTTACTGCTTTTCTCTCAATATTTATCAAACATTTTTTTTTGTATGAAACTCTTTAAAAAGTGAATGTGACATTGGGTAAACAGTTATAGTTTTAATGGTCAAAGTATTTATTCCAGGACATGTCAAATAACTATTAATATAATCTAATATGCTGGCTCAGAAAAAAACATATAATGCGAAGGAAAAAGCTGGTAAAGATGTGTTTCAGGATTCATTTAACAATTAATTGCAGAATTTCATGCAAGAGAGATTTCTGAAGAATGGGAAAGAAAAAAAAAGACATATTTCTCTCCTTGCTGGTTTCTGAAATTTCATCATATAACAACATAGAAAGCTTTCTAATTTCACGGTATTCATTCCAATAACCTATCTTATTCATTCAAGACAAAATTAGGCTTATTCCATAACCACACAACTGTTTGCGGTATTCCTAAACTGACAGGAAATATGCCACCTAAATCTTGTTAGCCTCACAGAATATCCGCATCACATTTTATGCTGCCTCTCCAGTTTTAAGGCACATCATTCTAAGATTCATGAATGGTGGTTTCTTTGACTGAAATTCCAGCTTCATTTGGGGGTTATCCAGAAGGTGCAAATCCTTCTCCAGTTGACAGGCACTATGCTTTAGTTGCCCCTCTGTTCCTCCCTCCTTCCCTTCCCATTCTTCTGCTGGTTGACTGGTTTGCTATTTTTATTCCTTGAAAGTGGGGGTTATCTCATCAGCCTAATAACCTCCATATAGCAACAAAGAACCATAGTTTGGTTTCCAGAACTGGTAGCTGAGATTCAACCAGTGGGTAAGAGTGGCATCTGCAGAAGGACTTAGTCATATGAAATGGTGTGACAGCTGCAATGTATTCTAAGAATAGATGTAAAGAGCAAAGCACCAGGATTTCCTTAGAACAGCAGCTATTGGGAAAAGAATTGCCAATCATACAGGCTACAGAAGCAGAAGAGACAAGTCTATTTTCACATCCATTTTAAGTGAAAATCAGAGATGGGCTAGTCAAATTCGGGGTCTTTCACTCCCAAGGTTAACCAGCTGACCAAACTATTAAAACAACAACAACCTTGGCAGTGAAAGTCAGAGATTTGGGTTTCCTTGACACACAGTAGGACTGAAAAAACAGGCAGAATCTACTGGGGCCTAGTATAGGTAATTTCAGGCTGCTCCTTCAATGACCATCAAGTGCCCTGCATTGTTTGGATGCAGCATCTATATTAGCAAAAATAGCCTTGTAGAATATAGCCATCAGTTGTGGAAAACCACTGAGATAACATGAGAGGGAATGGTTACTGGGCAGAGAGGCTGGATGGATTTGCTTCTAAGTCCCAAGCAACCCCTTCAACTTGACAGTTTTCTTTTGGCCTTTACTAACATAACTGGCCTGCCAGAGCGCAACAACCTTGTCCCTCTGTATATCCTCGGTGGAGGATCTTGTCTGTTGATATGATGTTTCAAGTATTTTTTCTTTTAATTTTAATTATATGCAAGATGTTTCCTGAAAGTTCCAAAGCCATATAACTGAGAGATAGTGAGAATATCTAATCTATTTTGGAATAGCCAAACAGAGTAAAATTGGGCTATTAAAACCTAGTATTTGGAGGAATTAAAATAACACTGACTGGTTGAGCAACAGCAATGAAACAGAACCCACTTGATCAAGAAACAATTATTCATATTTTCGGCTTCTTCTGTGATGGAATGGGAAGAAATTTCTTTCAGGAAATAAGGCTCCCTGAGGACTTAGTGTTAGGAAACAGGCCTGCAGGGAAACAAGAGCTAGTACCATGACAGTTAAAAATAAGCAGTGGATTAAGAGGAATCAAAAAGAAAACCTGATGAACAGGTTTGTGATAAATGGTAGAGGATATAAATAAGATGTTGTCTATAAAATGTATTTCCTAGTATTGAGAAACTGGAAGTAAAAGGAATGCTGCATATGTAAGTTAAGAGATGGTGAAGAGAAGGGATAAAGTGAGAAGTGATCTGGGAAGCAGAGACCCAATTTAAAAAAAATGGGCATTTTGGAAACAGTACCCAAATGGGGAATTATAGGGGAGAAAGTGGTAAAATACAACACAACATTTAAGAGAAATGATTGTGTGTTATTAGCAGGAAGGAAGTAGACAAGGGAGCTTTGAAGGTTTAAGCCAGCCAGTTACAAGGGATCTGCTGGCATTATAGGTTCTCAGTGGATTAGATCTATAGAAATTGCAGAGAAAGGGAAGTGGGTCAGTTATAGTTTCTTTTGTCACCAGGGTATTATGGTTGAGTGAGGAAGCAAGCACACTAACGATAAGAGAAGAAAGGCCAAAATTCACATAATAAGTAGCTAGGTTCTTTGCTACAACTATTTAGACCACTGCTAATTCATTGCTGATGAGATCAATAGATTTCTGTGCAAAACCTTTTCCTTTCTTAAGAAATTCATGCAAAATCTAGATATATTTTATCTTTGTCTTACTAAAGGGAACCACTGATAACCAAAACATTTTCAAAGTGAAAGATCAATGTCGTTTCCTTCACTCCCATCAGAATTGGATCTCATACAGAGACTGTGGCTCTAATTTGGCGCATCTTCTGGAATCTGCTATCCAAGTGAATTCCTTCTTACTTTTTACTCCAAAATGAAGAAACAAAAACAGAACAACAAATTTTGAATGATTACTGCACAAATGGCAAATGGCCACTCAATTAAACTTTTTCATTGAACAGCTGTTAAAATAAAAGCATGGAAGAACAGTTTTCTAATGCAGAGACAGGCAATCATATCATGGGCATACTGCAATTTTGAGAGCATGTAGCAACAAAATTCCCATCATGTCAATGTGGAAATCACAAACAATTGATTTATCCAAAGGTAATTTTATTTTAACACCACTTTCTGACCCATCATTGCTTGTTTTCATTTTGGATTCTTCTGAGCTGATGAGCACAAGTTCAAATACTGTAAAGCATTGTGTTGCAAGCATTGAGAACTGCTATTTTCTAAAAAAATGCTTGTAGGGCCCTAAGGCTAATATTCATTTTGCCATATGTCCATTTCCAACTGAACTTGGTTTTAATTAAAATATTATAAAAGGCAAAGATAAGGAACTTGCTGGAGGGTATCAGGGGAGAGGTCTTGCGCACAATGGTATTAATAGGAACCAGTTACCCACCCCTTTTCTTTAGGCTATGCAGAAGAGAAGGTGCAGGAGTTTAAGTATTTGGGGTCAACAGTCCAGTGCGATGAGGAGTGTGGAAAAGAGGTGAAGAGGCAAGTACAGGCAGGTTGGAATGGGTGGAGAAAAGGTGTCAGGAGTGTTGTGTGACAGAAGAGTGTCAGCAAGAATCAAAGGAAAGGTGTACAAGACAGTAGTGAGA
>JAEANM010021646.1:0-11797 GCA_017656035.1 Myanophis thanlyinensis
GTTTTCATGAGCTGTATGCCATAATCATCTCAATTATGACAAATCATGGCTTGAACTATCTTGCTTTGCATGTAATAAGTCTATTTTGTATATAGACTTTTAAGTTGTATTTACTGAAATAAATGCACTTTTGCATGATATTCTAATTTTCTGAGTTTTACCTGTATGATACATACATACATACATACATACATACATTACATACATTTATTATTACAACACACATTATAACTTTTGATCTGCTTTTTTAACAGCAGGGAGAGGTTGACTGCTGGCCTTTGTCTTGTGCTGAGATGGACTGTGAATTCAGCATACTCCCTGAGAATGAGTGTTGCCCACATTGTGTCATTGATCCTTGTCAAGCTGACTCCATTAAAAATGATATCAGCAAGACTTGTCTGGATGAAACTAATGTAGTCCGATTCACTGGATCATCCTGGATCAAGCATGGCACAGAATGCACTCTCTGCCAATGCAAGGTATGGAAAAGTAGAATTTTCTTTAGCTGGTTTTATAAAATGTAGTAACATTTGCATCTTTGCTCTAGTTCCTACAGCCAAAATAGATGACATTCCAGTTTTATTAAAATCAGAATAATGTTTACATGCATTACTCTTATTTATGCCAAGCACTACATGACTTTGCAGGTGAAAATAGAAAATATATATATCTTTTATTGAAATATATTGATTCTGTTCAGATAAATTACTCAACAATATCAAATTATTTTCCAGAATATGTAAACTATATCTTAATCTTCCCCCTTCCCTCCTGCACAATTTTCTATGAAAACAAGCAACTGTCAGAGAAAATTATGGTGTTTTGATGATGATTACCTTTTTATATTTCAGAAAATCAGAAAAGGAAATACTATCATTATTTCCTTCAGAAAATAGATTCCATGTGATAATTTGATTTCTGTTATTCCAGAAGAAATATTAACATAGAAGGAATGAAGAATTTACTGGATTCTAGTAGTTTTTAAAAATGCATAAGCTAAGAGGAAACGAATAAAACTGTTTTTCACTTACAGATAAACACATGAGATAAAACATATTTTGTATAACTCTTTCTGAACTAAAATGAGTGGTGATTCTTAAAACTCGAAACTTAGATTTTATATTGGCCAAAGACTAGCAGGAAACAATATAATAATTTTTTAAAAAATCACATGACAATGAAGGGAATATATATAAAATCTTTGAAAGTATAATTAAAACTGCCAGGTAATGGGTCCTAATAAATTCAAATAACAAGTAATCAAAACCATAAAATGTATAATGGGCACGCTAGTTCTGGATAAACATAAACTAGATGAAATCAAGCTAAAACTAGAATCATTATAAAATACTGTATTGTATAGAAAATAGGCCTCTAGAAAACAAATATATCTGTTCTGAATGTCAAGATTTTTCTCTTTGCTTCTTAATATGATTGCTGTAGTCTTTTTGGATATGATATCAGGGAAATATTATAAAAATACCTTGCATCCGCAGCAAAGAATCATATGTATACATATCTGTAACTAAATAAACAGTACAGATTTTTGTTCAATCTAATTTATTTTAATTTGTCCAATTTTTCTTCTACTACTCATAGAATTTCTTTCTTTGAACAAAACTATCACTGTTCAAAGCAATCCCATTTATATATAAATCATAATGCTTTTCATTTTGAAAAGATGATTCTTTTCATCACCACCCCAAAAAATATGGAATATTTTCAAGAAACAACTTGAAAACTAGGGATTTTTCACATCAGAAAGAAGAGTTATTTTTCTCTTTGCTTTTGGACAGAAATCAATTTTCCATTATTTCTTAAAATTTGTAAAGAAATGTAACAAATTATACCTGGAAGAGTTAAAGTTAGACAAAATCTGAAAGCATTTTTAAGTTCTTAAAATATGAAAGAGAATTCTTGCTCCTGCTGTGTACTGTAGAGGTTATTGCATCCCAGTCCAACCATAGTATGGATTACTTTTTTCTTTTCACTCAAGAAAATGAAATGCTAATTAGACTTCTATTTCAGTCAATCAGAATAGAGCTGGAAGGGCCCTTGGAGGTTGTCTAGTCCAGCCACCTGCTCAAGCAGGAGAACCTATACCATTTCATACAAGTGACTGTCCAGTTTCTTCTTAAAAACCTCCAGTGCTGAAACACCAACAACTTTTGAAGGCAAGCTGTTCTGCTGGTTAATTATCCCCACTGTTAGGAAGTTTCTCCTTAATTCCAGGCAATTAATTTATCCTTAATTGCTTCCCTCCTTTCCATCCATTATTTCTTATCCTGCCCTCTGGTGCTTTGAAAAATAAAATGACCCCCTCTCCTTTGTGGCAGCCTCTCAAATACTATACTGGAATTCTGCTATCATACTCCCCCAGTCCTTCTTGTCTCTAGACTACCCAAACCCAAATCCTGCAACCGTTCTTCATATATTTTAGTAGTCAGGCCTTTAATCATCTTAGTTGCTCTTCTTTGCACTTTTTCCAAAGTCTCAACATCTTGAGTTTTGTGACCAAAACTGGATGCAGTATTCCAGGCATGGTCTTACTAAGGCTTTATAAAGCAGAACTAATACTTCACATGATTTTGATTCTATGCCTCTGTCTTTGCAAACAAGGATCATATGAACTTTTTTGGCTGCTGCAGAACACTGCTAACTCATGTTTAAGTGATTGTCCACTAGGACTCCAAGGTCCCTCTTACAGTTAGCATTCACTTTGCCCTGGATCTGCTGGAAAGAAAACACCCACATTTATTATCCTCAGGATTTGGCACAATTATTTTACTTCATAAACAAAAGACAACCATGTTTAGTGTATAAATGGTTCTTCTAGCAGAATAGCTCACCTAGAAAAGAATTGTGAAGTAATTTCATTGCACTAATAAACCCAACAGATTTTTTTTAACTGAGAATGCTAAACTGAAGCTGTGACTGCCGAAGTTGGTGTCAGCCATCAAAGACCATATGCGTTTTCTGTATGAAATGTAGGCTAAAAATTCTCCATCAGAGAGCCTTCATTAGAGAGCAATAAGCTGCCTTAGAACTAACTTCCTGAGATAATAAGATAGCAGGAGGGGATCTAGAAGAATGTAAAGAGGATGCTTCAGACATATTCTGGCTGATATGTTTAAATTTAAATTTTTGTGCTTTATTTCATAACAAAGTACATTTAAAAATTATGTATTTCCAGTGTCACGAATGAAATAACTCCAACATTCTAACTAAAATGAGACTCATTACTTGTTATATAAGAATAATGTGATACTATAAAATAGAATATTAATGTTCTAAATGTTCTTGGATTACATAGAAAGGAAGGTAATGGAATAAGACTTTAACTTGCAATAAAATAATTGTATTCAAAATTTAAAAATCTTTTAGCTAAATATAACTATGACATAAGATGTTGTGTCAATTTCTTAGTCCTTAAGTGCAGTCTTAAATATATTTAAAGTATATTTAAAGTGGTCAATTTTTCTTCATTTTTGTTCATAGCAAACAGTGATGTGAAGGCTGAGGAATGGAAATTTGATAGTATGTAACAGGAAAACTAAATACAGCTTTTTATTTACTGTAGAATAATAATATGCAGTTCTAGAATAATATGTAGTTCTGTAGAATAATATTATATGTTGTAGAATAATACGTAGTTTCTTCCTAATTATTTCTAAAATCAAGACTTTAAGTTATTTTTATTTAGGCTAATGTTTATTTAAAGAGTAGTAGGTTGTTGCATGACTACATATGCTATAAGTGTCAGACCTATCCCAATCCGATTCCTTAAGTAAGAAAGATCCTCAATTCCATTTAGTTGAAGTGATAGATTCTTTTACTAAAAGATGCTTGGTCAGTATAGTCAGGCCAGAGCTGACTTTCCCATGTGAAAGCATACAAACCTTTCCTGTCGATTCATCCCCCTCCCACTTTTCCACCATTTCCATCCAATAGGCTGGTGTCTAGATGTTTTGTAACATCTGGTGTTTGGAGCAATCAACATTTCTTTCCCAGCATCTCAGTGTCCCTGAAGGCTGGCATGAATTGAAGCATCCCTGGACTTCCTCAACTGTCCTTCCCCCTTCCCTATTTCCCATCACATACTAACACAGGTTTATTGCCCATTTATTCATTCCCCCCTGCCCTTTCTCCCCTAGCCTTTGATGGCAGGATGCCAGCAATGCGCCAAGCTGAAGATGGCAGACCTGACAATAAGTCAGACTGGAAAAGAGAGAGCAAATTTATGTCTGCTATATAATTTATTTAGCCAGCAGCCTTCTGCTATTTTTAGAAAATGGTCAAATAGAATTTAAATTTGAATGAAGGCACAGAGTAGAATTCAATTCACAGTAAGTTATTTGTGAGGCACATTTATATCCAACCTTTTTATATCATGAATTTCAAAAAGGGAGTTCATGTTATAGTCCCCAGTGGTTTCCAAGAATCAATGTGCATGAAAGCTGGAATGTATAGTCCAGTTTATAACTGTTAAAACAAATAGGTGAAATTCTAATTCATCTTTTCTACTTCAGCTAAACCAAGTGATGGAAGTTTGATAGCATTATTCTTTATTTTGGTTATCCCAACAACATTTAAGAAAAATATTATCAGTTTAATGGGAATATAATCTGAGCCGCATAAATAGATTCTGTAAATATTACCTATAGCATGTTAAAATGCTATGCAAGAAAAAAAGAAATGATTGTAATCCTGAAATCTGATTACACTTTTAACTGCAAACCTTGTAATACTTAATAACAATAGCTGATGAGGCAATTAGCTATGTCTATTGCTGTGGTATAATCAACAGAAAAGACAATTTTCCATTTAACTTATAGCTGTGATAAGAATTGAAAATATAGCACACCAATGCACTAGCATCTGTAAAATAATCTCTTTGATCAACAATTATTTGTTGGATAGGGCACATTCTGCTTCCATCATACATCAAGTATTGACAATAATTATTTCTCATTCACTCTTTAGTTGTAGTTGATAGTTATATCAAACTACTTCCAGAATATTTATGTATAAAAATAAAATAAAGTTAGCTGGAATGTTTTGTTTCTAAAAACATTATTCCTATATAATTGTAATTATACAATTACAATTAATATACAGTTTAGGAGTATACAAGTATACATATACTGTGTATAAGTATCAAATAATTAAATATACAAAAAGGGATTCGAGTATTCATTTTAAGTGATGTTAGTCGTTAAAGGATGGCAAATGAAAATTGCTGGATTAGTCTAACTAGAACATCAAACAAAAGTGTATGCAGGACAGTTGAACAAGAAGTGCTAATGAATGGATTTCCACCACCCTCCTTTTCAGTATTTTTAGGGACACATGCTTAATTTAAAAAAAGTCTACTGAAAAATAAATCACTTTTTCATCTTTTTTCTAGAATGGGCATATTTGCTGCTCTGTAGATCCACAGTGTCTGCAGGAACTATGAAAACAGTATCATAATCCTGGACAATTTATGTTAAAATATATTTCTTCATAAGGACTTACAAACCAAAAATTAATAAGCCAAACCTGGAACAAGATTAATTTGATACAATTACAGTGCAGAAATGCTATGAATTGATTGAGATGTCTGAATGAAATGCATATGACTAGGAACAAGTTCAGATGTATAAACATATGTTTTGATGTAAGGTTCAAGTTCTGGTTCATGTTTGTGTTTGACATCATTATGTAAGATACTGGACTACTGAAAAAAATGATATGCAAATAAAGATGTCAAAATCTTCAAGAAGGGAAATGCTTACTAAAGTTTTGAAACTGCACCCCATCTATGGTTAAAATATATTTTTTAATATAACTCCACTTGTCTATATCAATTTGTTTGATTGGTAACTGCAAGAATCCTGAAAGTTATATAAAAGGATATCTTTTGGAAACACAGAATTTTTTTGCAATTTATCTACAGCTGTGAAAAAAATCCTTTAATTGTAAAAATAATGCATGATTGCATAATGTTTTCTTATGAAAAAGTAATCTGTATTTCCTCATTTGATTGCACTTGTCTAGTATATACTCCTTGTGCAAAATTTAAATAAATATTTCGCTTACCTTATATTTTTGAGAATGTCAGATTTACATAATGCATTCATTAATGAAATCCATCATGTAATTATGTTCACAATAGGGGGAAGATAGGGAAACACATTCTGTCCTTTCCTCCATAACATTTCCATCATTCTTATCTCACTGTCTTTAGTGTACTGGATGGCAAAGATCCAATATGAAGTATGTCTACTTCAGTAAACCTTCTGGGCAGTAAAAGATTCCAAATTGAATGACAAGGCTAAGTGTGCTCCTCATTGCATACAGGTAGTTGTTGACTTACAACTGTTTATTGAACAATGGTTCAAAATTATGGTGGCCTCAAAATTGGTGACTTATGACCCATCCTCAAAGTTACAACCATCACACCATCTTTATAGTCACATGACCACAATTTGGGCATTTGGCAAATGGTTCACATTTTTGATAGTTGCAGTGATTTATGGTTATGGTCATTTGATTGCAATTTGCAACCTTCCCAGCAAGCTTCCAACAAGCAAAGTCAATTGGGGAAACCAGATTTGCTTAATGACTGCATGATTCATTTAATAACTAGGTATAATGCAATGTGGGAATTCAAACAATGGTGG
Organism: Myanophis thanlyinensis; assembly: GCA_017656035.1. Classification (NCBI taxonomy): domain Eukaryota; kingdom Metazoa; phylum Chordata; class Lepidosauria; order Squamata; family Homalopsidae; genus Myanophis; species Myanophis thanlyinensis. Next base: position 6,666 of record JAEANM010021646.1, read on the forward strand.
AATTCAAATTTTTTTACTACCAGTTCTGTGGGCGTGGCTTGGTGGGCGTGGCTGGGGGAGTCATGTGGCTGGGGGGGTCATGTGACTGGGTGGGCAGTTTCTGTAAGCAGGGCAGTAAAGATTAGGCTAGAAACACCACCAGGATGTTTTTTCCTGCCTTCCTTACAGGATTAACTCTGTAAAGAGGAAAAAAAACAAAAGGAGATTTCTTCTAAAAATCAGTTCTCCAAATTGCTTAGAAAATTTACTACCGGTTTTAGCAAACCTACTAGAACCTGCTGACTTACACCTCTGGAACTAAAACAAAAAGCCACAAAGTAGATAACTATCAGGCAAAATGCTAGCTCAGTGCACAGAAGCAAAGATGCTGCAGAAGTGTCTCGTAAGGCAGTGTCCTTATTTTTCTGTAAAGTATAGGAGGTGAAAATGTTTCAGACTTGCAATATTCTGTTACTGTAAACTTACAATTAAGGTAGCAGAAACTATGGATATTGTGCTTTTGTCTGGATTATTTCAAAGGTCCTGTCGTCGTCGTCATCCTCATCATCATCATCATCATCATCAGTCTGATTATTACCGTATTTATTGGTGAATAACGCACACTTTTTTTCTTGAAAAGAATGTGGAAATCGCATGTTTGCGTTATACACCGATAAATACGGTAGTTTTTTCCTGAAACTTCTCTCTTAAAAATAAGGTGCGTGTTATACTCCAGTACGCATTATACACCGATAAATACGGTATTTATTTGATTTCTGTACCGCCTCCCTCCTGAAGGACTTGAGGCAGTGTACAGCCTTTTAAAAATACAGATATATAACAATTTAAAAACAAAATTAAAATTTAAATAAGTGCAGTGGCTGATCCATTAAATTAAAATCAATTAAAATGAAACAGTTAAAAAAATTTAAAACGTTAAACAATTTAAAATTTAAAAACTAATTTAGAACCCCCACTTTATGAAGTAGAGGAAAGATTTACAACCATGCAAAATATTGCAAAATGTTTAGCAACAAAAGAAAGTTTTGAGGAATGAAATCAGAAAATAGCAGCCAAAATATCAACAATGTTAGTAATGATCTCTATTTCTATGGATAGACTACAGGTAGTCTTCGATTTAAAACCACAATTGAGCCTGGAATTATGGTTAAAATATAAGCCATTATGATCATTAAGTGAAATGCCCATATGACGGTCTTTCTTAACCACAATTTCAGTTCTTCCAGTTTAGTTTATGTGATTTACATGTTTTTCCTCTTTTCTTATTGTGTCTTTTTCTTCTGTTTTTATTCTTGCACTTTCTTACTCCTTTCTATTCTCATTTTTTTCTAAGTTTAGTTTGTATGAGATTTTACTATTATAATAAAAATGTCCTCTTTAAGGCAAGCCCCCTTGCTTTAAATCAAGAAAGTCATTGCACTTGGATCAGACTAGCATATGTCTGAGATGGAGAGCCAGATAAATTGAATCAATCAATCAATCAGTTTTCAAGAGTGGAGAGCCCCAAGCTGACAACATATTGGTTTGATTGAGTTAATTTTGAGAGAACTATTTTTATTAGCTGTATGTATGTTAAGCCTCTCAGACAGTTAGCGTTGTTTGTTGCTTTGTTTCAGAACAGTAACAAAAGCAACCACAAAAGGGCAGTGTTTTTCCAATGTGAGGTTGGTGGACTTTGGGGAGCAGAAGAAGGTCTCTGCAAACTGCGCGTGGCTTTCGTACCCTACTTTAGAGGATCAGAAGTCAGATATGAAAGTTCTGCACAAAAGCCGGTGAAACACAAAACCAAGTCAAATGTTCAGATCCTGGGCAATGTATTTCTTTTGCGTTAGGCTGAGAACATTTGGGCTAGTTCACTCCTGAACTACAAATATTCTCTTCTATTGATCTCTAATATTAAATGTTTATATAAAAAATAAAATAAAATATATGACATTCTGATGAAGGGATCACATAAGAGAGGAATTAATCCTTTTCTCCATCTCCCTTCCCTTCCCCCATAGCAGACTGTGTGACTGGCATCTCCCAGCACCTTCCACCTGCAGCCATTGCTTTGCTCTTCCTTAATGGTAGGACAAGTCTTGGACCCCTGCCCCACTTTTTATTTGTCCTTTCAAGAAACTTTTCATGGTGTTATTGAAAGTTTCCCAACTGAGCCTCAAACAGTTATTTGGCTTTCCTATTAATAAAGGAAAAGACTTGCAGCTCAAGAGTTGACATGAGGGGTCCTTGTCTCAGCTTGCTTGTTTCTTGCAGATGTTTCATTACCCAAACTAGGTAACATCATCAGTGCTTTCTTATTCAATTGAGTCACAAGGTGGCAGCATCTGCTCATAGTCACCAGCTGATAAATCTATCACCCTCCCCCCCTTTTCCTCCTCTCTTTTTAACACCCTTTTAGTGTTTCAGACCTCAATTGCTTTCCAACATTTATCTCCTGCTGGGCGATTATTTGTAATGAAGATTAAGAAGTAGGAGATGAGGTTCTGCAATTGGAATGAATATTCCAGTCCAGGTAAATCTGACATTTGCTTCTCATTTTGTTTCAAAAGACATCAATAGCCACTCGCCAAGGGATTATAAAAGAGAGTGTCTTCCATTGATAGTTAGAACAATTAATCAGCATAACGACTTGCCTCTGGAAGTTGTGGACACTCCAACACTGGTGTTGTGACCCAGGGTTGGCACACAAGCAACACATGCTAGGCGGAGGCTTATCAGCTTTTATTCAACCACCATCCCCCAAATCCCCACAACCCAGCAATTCCGGCTCCATTCCCAAAGTCTCTGTACACAATTTATACTTACAGACCAAAGGCAAGACTTGAATGCATCTACATGCACCTGCTTAGTGCAACTTCCTGGCAGTGGAAGTCCAAGGTAGCCGTTCTGCTCTGCGAGCAAGGCAGGATCTCAAACTTGGCAAAGTTCATGACGAATGCCTTGGAACATCGCAGTACGGAGAGTCCACCAAGAATGTAGCAAAAAACCCGGAACAGAGCTGTGTCGCCATTAGCCTGCTGATGTCAAGGCAAAGAATCAAACATCCGTCAACAACAGCAAAGATTCTGGAGCAACGTTCTTCTCGGAACCATGGGGAGTCTTGCTGCCGGAATACATTTTCCCGACAAAAGCCCCATCCTCCTTACATGCTACTCCTCCTGGTGATCCTTGTGAGGAGAGGTGAGGTGCCCTCCTCCTGTGTAGTCGGGTCGCCCTGTGCTGACTCTGCCTTCTGTCCATTCTCCACATTCAGAGATTGGGTGGGGGAAGCATTTGCTTGTCTCCGGATCTCCACTGCTCCTCTGCTCTGCTGCCTGTCCTTTCTATCCCCGCTCCTCTTCCTCGGTCTGCCTGCATCGTCTCTTCCTCTCTGCCTACTCTTCCAAGGCCCAAGGGACCAGGACTGCCTCATCCTCATCACCAGGTCATTTCTCATGGGCCATAGGTGGTGTACCCACCCTCTCCATTGGCCTCCATCTCCTCCTCCTCGGACCTGGGTTCCAACAGGGCCATGGCAAAATTTTTAAGAAGAGATTGGACAGCTATTGATCTGAAGTGGTACAGGGTTTTCTGCCTGAGCAGGGGGTTGGACTAGAAGACCTCCAAAGTACCTTTCAACTCTGTTACTCTGTTATTATTTCCAGACAACTCAGTCTGCTAACATCAATCATTGCCTTGCTATTTGGAAGGGACTGGTTGGGAATCCTGCAAGGGGTTTCAGGTTGGAGAAGGCATGCTACATCACCAAATTGTTCAACTAATAGAGGCAATATGGAATCACAATGAATTGCCTGTGTGAGTTCCTTTATGTGTACATGTGAGAATTGAAGAATGAATGATATATGGTCATTTGACAACAAATAATGAGTGCTATTTGATTTCTAGTATATTAAGTTCCAGGTTCCATACCTTCTAACTTGAAATCCCTCTTTTACAAAAATTCAGTTGCCTACCTGTGGGAGTACTAAGTTATTGCAAATTACTTCTTGGTAAATGAAAGGCACCTGCACTTTTGCTTCAAAGATTTCAGTATCCTCAGTTGAGATCAGGCCTTCAGATCGAGAAGCAATCTGGACCCAAATCCTGAAGGAATCTTGTTTTGGACTGAAGCCACAATGTTAAGAAAACTGTGTTTCACCTCCACACTGAAGAGGTAACTTAACAGAATAACAAATTTGGACAGGATCTTGTAGATTAGGGGTGTCAAACTCGATTTCATCGAGGGCCACATCAAGGTTGTGTTTGACCTTGGGCGGGCAGGTGTGTGTGGCCAGGGTATGTATGGCCAGCTCAAGTGTTGTGGGCACCTGTGATGGACCAAGTGTTATGCCAATGCAAACGGGCTCCCAAGCTCCATTTTCGGCTGCAATGGCCTCCCGCAACCCTCTGCCAGCAAAAATGGAGCTCAGGAAGGCCACACGCAACCCTCCCAAGCTCTGTTTTCATTGGCAGAGGCACTATGGCCCAGTCCTTTGCTGTTTCCAGGGTGGAGATCTAAGCACCCCACAGGCCAGATCCAACCTCTGGCCCTTGAGTTTGACACCCCTTGTGTAGGTCATCTAGTCCAACCCCCCTTTCCAAGCAGGAGACCCTACACCATTTCTGACAGATGGCAGTCCAATCTGTTCTTGAAAGCTTCCAGTCATGAAGCTCCCACAACTTCTGAAGGCAAGCTGTACCACTGACCATGTGTCTTGGCTCCATCGGAGCTCGGTTCGGAGGAGGAGGAGGAGTTGAAACCAGGACCATCCGATGGGGATGGCTCGTCTCCCTTGGCATGTTTGGTGAGGCCAGGGACTGAGGGTGATGCTGACCCAGGCCCCTCAGGCATCGGGGGATGTGGTCAACCAGATGCCTGTCCTCACAGACACGGGAAGATCGGCTACTGACAGGCAATGTTGCTGATAGGCAGCCTATCCCTCTGATGAGAGCTGTCTTCCTCACTTGATCCAATGGCACTGACTACTTGGGAGAAGGTTGTCCATCCCTCTTCACAAGGAACACCTGGAGTAGATTGACTTAAAGAGAAACCATGTGGAATTAGACTTTACCAGGAACAATTGTTTGGCTTATACTCCCCTAGCTTTGACTTATGCTTTTTGCCTTTCCTTTCCTTTCCTTTCCTTTCC
>JAEANM010021648.1:0-11796 GCA_017656035.1 Myanophis thanlyinensis
CGCACTGGCCGGCGGGAGGCTGATGGTGGCAACAGGCGGTCCCGTAAGTACCCGGGTCCCAAGCCATGGAGCGCTTTTGAAAGCAGATTACCTGTAAATGCCTTTTTCTGCTTTGACACCAGTCGAACTGCAAAAAACCGGGCGACTTGGAACAGCATACATTTTGAGAAGATACCTTGGTCGATATCTGGGATGCTGGCAGCAACCCGTGTCAACCATCAGAGGCGGTCAATGATACACGTGATGCATTTTTCAATGTTCAGTTGACTGAGTTTCATGTTTAATGAATAAAAATTAATAATAATAATAGGAATAGGTTTTCAGTGGAATCAAGGACCCTGAGAGGCGGCAAGCAACCGTGTTCAATCAGGATCAACAGCCACTTGCAGAGGTGGTGCTGTCCTTTTATTCCCTGAATTGCATGCAATTGAATCTATCCTGGTTTAATAACCCAGTTTATTGTTTGTTTGTTCTTTGCAGCATCTTGTGTGAAAACAGATAACCATGACTTCCATTTGGGTAAGTCAAAATTTTTTTTTTCAGATTTATTTTATTAGGCTAAACTGATCAAGCTGCCAAGTTTGAAGACACCTTCATCTAATGCAGGGGTCTTCAAAGTTGGCAATTTTGTGACTTGTGGACTTCAACTCAGCTTTGCTGGCTGAGGGATTCTGGGAGTTGAGGTCCACAAGTCACAAAATTGCCAAGTTTGAAGACCCCTGCTCTAGATGGCAGTATTTCTAATTTCCCTCTACTTTCTCTTCCCTTCACATATCCAAAGCCAAGAATATAAAAAGAAAAAAGTACAGTCTTTAAAAAGTGAAAACAGTGAAATCTCGAATAAAAAGATTGGCAAAAAGAAAAAAGGAGAAAAGAAAAAAAAGAGAATCCTAGTCAAAAGAGACTTTCAAGAGAGTTAGTAAAAGTTAGAAAGGAAAAAAACCAGTCCAGTTTAAAATTGAAAAACATTTAGCAAGTTCTGAGTTCCTATAAAAAGGGGGGGAAAACCCTTCAGTTTAATTTAAGCTTAATTTCACCACTTAATCTTTTTTATCTTCACTGTTAGTTTTAAATCCTTTAGGGTGTTGTCTACAAAAAATAGTAAGTAGAAATTTATCTCACCCAGTTGACACACTTTCTCTCCAGCTTCATTCCCTTCCGGAGCTGTCGCAGCTTCCACAGCTTAATGGCTGTCACTCCACCGCAGGAAAAAAGGGCTTCTCCTGAATCTACCAGGGACTTTGCAATGTCCCTGGGATTAACAGGATGTGCCCTTCTCTATTACCATCTCTACAGAATGGTTTAGGTCCAAAAGGACCGTCCAGCAGATGAGATATCGACAGCAATCTTGGAACTTCAAGATCACCTGTTGTGCCACCAGTGACTCCAGCCCTGCCCTTCTTTTCAGAACATCAGAACTTTTTCTGATGTTTGCTTCCTGATAAAATGTAGGTTGTATCTTACTGCAACTTTTCTTAACAATTTCACTCATCTTTCTGGCAACACTTATAGGTTATGATCTTATAGGTTATGATTTATTAGAAGCATAATGCAGGAAAATACAAACGGCAGTGTACCTCAGTTTACAGTTTAATGTTTAAACTATTATTTGATTTCATAGCTGCATTAAAAGGCCAAAGTAGATGTGACAGCAGCAGATATAAATGATTATCCTTCCATCTGAACCATTCTTGTAGAAATATTAGAAAATCTGAATTTAACAAGCAGAGAAAAGCAGGAACCTTCCCTCTATCTCTTTTCATCCCTTCAGATTATCTCTTCAGTACAAACTCTTCTTCGAGAAAAGCATCCTTCTTTTAATAAAACTTAGTGCAAAATTGTAATTGTTAGTATGGAAAAATGTGGGAGAAATTACAGAAAGAAAATCTCAAGAGTAGTGATCTTAATAAAACAGGAACAATTCCTGACAGAACATGTTAAAACACAGCACCAATGTTTTAGTAAGAAGGAAAGCATATTTATGCCCCAAACACTGGAGAGTGAATATGAGTTTTACAGTCTTTGTTAGATGCACTGACATTCTTAATCAGCTAATGAGGAATAATTTGGAATTTTTTCTTTGTCATGCTTCTTTCTCCCCCCTTCTCTCTCTCTCCCCCCTATCTTTAAAAAAATAAACCTTTTATATGATCCAGAAGCAGTGGTGATATTCAGCCAGTTCGCACTGGTTCGGGAGAACTGTTTTTTAACTTTTTAAGCAGTTCAGCAAACTGGATGTTGGAAGAAATCTCCTTCCAATAGCCTTTTCTTTTTCCCACCAGGGTTAATCCTGACAGGAAAGTGGTGTTCTGGTGTGCCTGTGTGTGTTGTTTCTAGCTTAATCCTTATTGCCCTGCTTAAGTGTTTTGAGAAACTGTCTCTGGGTTAAGCCTTGTTACATTGTAACAGCCTTAATGGTTCTTGGCAGTAGACCCAGACTTTCTGTAGCCTGAGCTTCTCTGGAGGTCTGGCCCCCCCCACCTTTGTGGTACTTTTATTCCTGAGGCTTGACTTTCTTAAAGGGGAAGGGTTTTTTAAAGCTTTTTACACTGTTTTAGTGATTTCTGGCACTGTCTTTTACTTCCAACATGGCTGGAACAGCTATTTACATAAAAGTTGTCATAACCATAGAAGAAATGGCTGAGAGGCAGGATGCAAACTTGGCACTCTGACTAATTTTTTTATTGCCTTTCTGTGGGCATGTGATCTTTCCTTAAATCTGGATTATTTCCTTAGGATATCTTGTGAGGTGAGTGAGACCAGCTGGTATCTTTAAGTTGTGCAAATGAATCTAAGGATTGCTTCTCTTGGGTGGGAAAGGGTGCTTTGTCAGTTCATTGAGCACAGCAGTCTCTTGTCTATGGGGATTCTTCAGTCATCCAGGTCATGGTTGTCCCAAAGGTGCTTTCTTTCAAGATGCAACTGGACTTTCTTGGGACAGAAGTCTCTTGCATTGTTTGGAGTGGCCAAGCACACGATTTCTCACTGGTAAGTGGATCCTCCTTCCAATTTGTTTTAGTTTTCTCTCATGATAATAAGGGTCAGTAACATAGCCTCAATTCTAAAAAAATTAGCACCCACACAACTCCTAGAAGAATGAAATATTGTCAGAAATATTAAAAGTGAAGAATTATTTCCCTGGATGAGAAATGGAGAAACATGTTTTCTTAGTGGAAGAAAGCTGTGCCCACCTTCTTTAATAGCCCACAGCAGATGTCAGCATTTAAAAGATAAAGAGATAGATATCTCTATTCATAGGCAAAAATTTCCTGTAGCAATGTCTGAACAAAGACAGAATGGGATTAGCCTTCACTCAGGATCCAAAATAGGAGGAAAGAAATTAAGACACAATATGAATTACCCAACACCCTTTCAAGACACAAGCCTCTTTATTACATCATCTCAGAGAGTCATGTGGCTCTGCTTCCTCATTAAACCATCTTTCCAATCACCCTCCATATTTCCAGTGTTTTTCTCACAGTTTGGAACTGAACCAGATGAATATTTTTTTCAATATAGGCTTGAAATTTATTTAGGTATCTGTGGCATGTAATTTTAATTGTGATGCTGACAAGCTTGGGAGGGCAGAGACTTGAACTTGGGTCCCCTGTATACTTTGTTAATTTCTCTCTTTAGCATGGCATTTTGTAGCCCAAGTATTGCCCAGCCACTTTCTGGAGAGCTTAAATAACCTCTCTGCTGAAAGGTTTCACTTTATGAGCAAGAGTTGGTTGCTGATAGTTATTGTTACATTTTAACTATTTTAATCCTCAAGATGCTCTGTCTCCTTGCCTGATTTGTAACTCTGGTTTGCAACTTGCAGGTATTGCTGAGGAAAAGGAAGGTATTGTTAAGGTTTTCATGACATCTGTAACTCATTGATTTTTAGTGTGTATTCCCCAATTTCTAATCTAATTATTGGTATTTAGGGCAGTTGTTTGCAAGCAAAGAAGCTTTTTGTATTTTTGTAGAGGTAATCCTTGACTTACAACAATTCATTTAGTGACCATTCAAAGTTACAATGGCACTGTAAAAAGTAACATGACCATTTTTCACACTTATGACTATTACAGCACACAGTCTATCCCCACAATCATGAGAGGCCAGGTGAGGTGAAACTCCCCTTAATGTGAGTGACATCAATATGGCCATACCCACCCAGTCACATGACTACCCAGCTACACCTACACAGCTGGTCATTAGGGCAGAAAACCTGTTGTTAAATTATTTGAATCCCACCACTATCAAGAAGCAGTTATGGCATTCCTGCTGAATCCCATAAAAGATTAATTTAAATCCCATAGCTATGCCTATGACAACAAATATCTTAAACTAGTAGAAATGATAAGTTTGAGTACTCTGGGCTACCTTTAAATGTTGTTGTTCAATACAGAAAAACTATACCAGGGTATTTGTGGGATAAGAGTTAAAAAATCATGGTCACAATCATACTATCAAAGTCCCTCCTTTTTATGTATGCCTCAGTGCATGCAAAAATGGGAGCAATCTTCCATTGTGTTATTATGGCTATTGTCTTGTATTTTCCAGTGCTTCCATTCTTATACAATAGGTGGTAGAACAAGTTGTACCTCTTTAAACTTATTTTGGCTGAAATTAATGTGACTTTGAAATATTTCTCCTTTAGAATTAATAAGGAAATTTAGCATGGTATTTTTTCAAAATAGAAGAAAAAAGCAAATATTCTTTGCAGGCTTTGATTAGTGAATTGAATGTCGTTATCCAACAATATCAACAACAAAAATATGTGTATAAAGATAATGCCATTGTATAAAAAACCTTGTGAAATAACATTCTGATGACTTCCATTTGCTTCCTTCATTTCCATTGCCTGCACTATGGTTACTAGTGGGGGCCTTTGACAATCATACTCACCTGCACTTGGCCAAATCAAGCATTTAGTGGCACAGTGATTAGAACTCAGTATTGCAGGCTAATTCTACCTACAACCAGGAGTTCAATCTTGACCCGCTCAAGGTTGACTCAGACTTTCATCCTTCTGAGATTGGTAAAATGAGGACCCAGATTTTTGGAGGCAATATGCTGACATTTGTAAACTGTGGTATAAAAGTGCTATTGCTATTGCTATCCCACTGTATATAATTAAAAAAGAGACAAAATTGACTTTATTTTACTGTTTGAATTGTCTTCTATTCATTAGTTGCTTAGATGAAAGAGAACACAAGACTTCATACATTATTTTGTTTTCTAAAATACATGAACATTTATCACAAATGTGTTTTATAACTTATATTATCTAGCCCAAAATTGCATACTGTTTGTCTCCCACAGATTTTCAATGAAGTTACTTATTAATAACACATAACATTATAATAAGCATTTATCAGATTATGTTTCCATGTATTCATCTTATATTACACAGCATATTTTCCTATTACAGAAATCCGTGCTAAATTATTAAAATGGTAGAGGCCTGTGAATGTCCTTCAATCTACATTGGCAATGTTATACTGTAATAGGTTTCAATGACTGCCAAGTATGAGGTACTTCCCTGCATCCCTAACGCTGGCATGCTGGCTGGAATTGCTAAGAATTGATCTCAGCAACTTTAAAGATGTGTGGCTGGGAAATTCAGGGAGTTGAAGTCCATACATCCTAAAGTTGCTGAAATTGAGAAACAGTGATTATATAAATTTTTGCTATGGCTGAATAGAAGACCAAGGTATTGGGAAGAAACTTAAGGAAAATATTTTTTTACTACAAGTTTTTTTATTTTTTCTTTATATTACAATATATCACATATATCACATCACTATGTGGTTCGGGAACAGTACTATATAGAACAGGCAAGCTCTACAGAGAGTGGTGCGCATAGCAGAGCACATCATCCACACCAAGCTCCCTGAACTGCACTCCTTCTACAACAGACAATGCCAAACTACAGCCAGGAAAATAAATGAAGGACCCCAGCCACCCCAACAACAGACTGTTCACCATGATATGGTCAGGAAAGCACCTCTGTTCCCTGAAAGCCAACACAGAGAGACTAAGGAGGAGCTACTTCCCACAGGTAATATTTATTTATTTATTTATTATTCAAATTTATATACCGCCCCATCTCCCTAAGGACTCTAAATATGGACCCTAAACCAAACCACAACAATCCCAGGACTATAAAGTATTCATATAACCTCTTTCAACCACTCCCTAACTTATTCTCCCTCCCGGTCTATACTATTCTCCTGCCCTATTACCTATAGTCGCGAGCAGTTGCATACATATTTCACTGCATTTTGTACCATGTATGTGATGAATAAAAGTTGATTTGATTGTTATCATTTTCTGAACAGTGTGGTACCTGAACAGTGTGGTACCTGGGTGTCCACCCATAATACAGGTTTTGACAATAATCATTTTATAGTTCTTTACATTTTGCAGTTCTTATTTTTATACATCCCCATAATAATATTATTAGTTATTGAATATATTCTTCATTTTCCATTTAATCAATATTTCATCATATATTTTAATTCACATCTTCATTGTCTATATATCTTATTTTCCATCCACCTTCCTATCACATTTTATCATTTAACCATTCTCTCAATTCTAATGTTAGTACTGACATTTCCAATATTATCACTCTTCATTTTATCTTTTTCAGAATTTCCTCATATAGTTTCATTTCCATCATATTTTCCATCATATCTTTTATATTTTCATTCAACTCTTATTTATATCTACACATATTTAACCATTTATATAATTCTAGTATTGGTACTAACAATACAAACCTTATAATAAAATACATTCATCTATTAATATTCAGGTCTAATGTCCATATCTTTACATAAATTATACATTTCCAACCCCCAAAAAAGAAATACAATGTATTAAGACATACTATAATTTCCCTTACCCCAACTTTCTATTTTCCCTAGACTGTTCTTTTCTGTGTTTGTTCCACTACTGCTTTGGCTTTATATATCTTTTATCCATTATCTCTTATTTGCATTAACTCTTTATTTGTTTGGTCTTTCATTAGGCTTTCAAATTCCATTTTTAGATCTATGTTTCTCTCTATTTCATTCTGTGGTTAGTTTGAGCTTTCCTTCCTTCTCTATCTTTCCCCTAAAATTAAATTCTACAGGCTTCACCCAGATCCCCTGGCACTCTTACAAATATTGTTCCCTGTTTCTTTATTTCCTTTTTAAATTCTATTTTCAAACCCTCACCCTGCATTATTTTCACATTTTTTCTTTTTCTCAGTATCGAGTCCTTTATATCCTTATGGGTTTTCTGAGTTGATTGCTCTATGTTTCTCTCTTTTGCCTCGAATACTCCCTCCTCTTCCTGGGCATCTTGCTTGCTTGAAGCCTCTTGCAGCATAATACCCAGCTTGTCTTCTAAAAACCCCATATTGGTTTTTAATTCCTTGCAGCTTGATCTCCAGATCTCCTTCATATATTGAATCATCGATGCAATCTCCTGCCAAAGTTCCATGCCTTCCTGCTGCAGAATCATCTTGTAAGGTTTCCTTTAGTCAGTCTCTTTATTCAGTAACCAACAGCTACCAAATAGTCAAATCAAAATTTCCTCAATCCTTTGAAAGTCTCTGTAATTTAATTTAATCCCCCCAAAAATTCTTCTTTAATGTAATTTAGTAATAAAATAATACTTTTTAATCCTCCGGGGTCTTGTCTGAAAAAGATATTTTTCCACCTTATCTTGCACCTTCTTCCATCAGCAGGTGGCAGTATAGGTGGCAGAATTTAGATTCCATATTAACTGAACTTAAACAATAGTTTTATTCCTTTTTTATATTTAAACAAATTGAACAAATTCATTCAAATCCATTATTCCAACAGGTCCAAATGCTAGTCCATTCACAGCTTGCCATATTAGACAATCTATTTTCTTACTTTCCCTGATTTTTGCCTTCTCTTTTAAATGTTCTCTGCCATTTTAAACTGACTTTTTTCTTTTTCCCTTTTCATTTCACTGCTTTTGTTAACATGGTTATAGAAACTTTTCTGTACAAAATTATTTTTTTGGGAGGGGGGGTGCAAGTAATCATGAGACAAAAAAATTCTTCTCACCCACCTCCTCCACTGCTCAGCAACTCCACTCCTGCATTTGCATAGATGTTGACTTCAACAGTCCTCCCAGCTATGGGCAGCCATTTTGGCTGCTTCTTTTTCCTGCTGTGGCTAGAAGGATTTTCAGCCTTGGGGACCTCCAGAAGAGTTGCAGTCTCTCCCTGACCTCACCGGGTGCCTCCTTCGCTTCATCATCCCTACAGGGCGACTTTTGGCCCTCTCAGGGGCTCACAGGCAGGGAAAAGCTAGAGCAAAAGCAGAGTGTCTTGCTTTCACATCTAATAATGCTGAGGCATCAAACTGGAAGTCAAAACATATAATTTCTTAGTAAATGGGTTACTTGTATTTTCCTGCCAAATGACAAATTAATGGATAGAAACAATGGTGAGATTCAATTTTTTTTACTACTGGTTCCATGAGCATGGCTTGTTGGGCATGGCTGGGGGTCATGTGACTGGGTAGACAGTTTCTGTAAGCAGGGTAATAAAGATTAGGCTAGAAACAACACCAGAATGTTTTTTTCCTCCCTTCCTTACAGGATTAACCGTATAAAGTGGAAAAAAAATAAAATGAGATTTCTTCTAACAACCAGTTCTCTGAATTGCTTAGAAAATTTACTACTGGTTCTGGCAAACCTGCTAGAAACTGCTGAATTTCACCTCTGGATAGAAGTGACTATAAAACTGATTTTGGCACTTTGAATATATGCAACTCTGAATTTATGCAACTCATAGAATAAAAATCAACAAATGATTTTAACTAGTTGACAGAATATACTCACCCATTTGTTTCATTAGAAAATGATAAACAACTCCCCTGCCCTGTTTTCAATCTGACCCAAATTACAATAACCTCTAGATTTTTTCCCCATAATATAGTTACGCTTTCCTTTTGCTATATTTTTAAAAATATTTTAGTCTAGTCTATAGTCTTATATTTAGTTGGGTCTTAGAAATCAACTCATCTAAATAGCAATACATCCCACACCTCAGATATTTAACATTTTTCCAAGGTTGGTTAGATAGATGGTAAAATCTATCAACTTTCTGCAAGATGTTTTTGTATTATATCAATCATTTCAGAAAGTTTCTAACACTCAGATCTGACTTAGTTTGTTACCTGAAGGACTACTTCTGTATGCCTGGTCATCACTGGTCTTTTTAAGATAAAAATAGTATTATGTATGTTATGTTTCAGGCATTTATTAATAATGTATTGTTTTTACATGATATAAGAGAATAATATTTATATCTGAAGTAATGTATTGTTCTACACGAAGAGCTTCATACTATCGAGATTCCATGCCATAGATACACAATACTCATAACAAATTATTGTTATACAATAGTCACTGTAGAGGCAAACATGTGTAACTGCTTACATTACTTTTGTCTCTTAAGCCCCTCCCAAATCAGCATTCAAAATATTTCCTCCAGTATTTAAACATAGAAAGTGTCTTGTACAGAGATATAATACGTATATGAAAGCCTCTCCCAGTTATTGTAGTTTCCAGTTGAGGTGAGGTGAGTGAAGATACATCTGCATTTTGTTTTGCTCTTAGAAAAAGGAAAAAAATACTGTTTTTTTTTTAAAGAAATAGCTTGACAGGTTTACTTGCGCCTTCACTGAAGTGAAGCAATCCTCAAAGATCTACATAATTTCACAGAATTGATATAGTAAACGGACTGCTTTTGAAAACACACTGTGATTTTTGTTTGCAGAACACTGAGAAAGTACTTTCCTCAATTCTCCTTGTTTTACAATAGTTGTCAGAATGACTGTATAAGTGATACTTTTATTTCAGTCTTTTGCATGCAATACATTTCAAGTGGGCTTAATGAAAGCAAGTAAAGCAGCACAATTGCCTTGTTGGGTAGAACCGGAATGCAACAGTGAAGAATAGTAGCGTATTTTGGCAATTGTACTAAAATATGCTTCCCCCACCCTCCAATTTATAAGCAAACATACTAAAATGCTTAAAAGGAAACTATAGTGGATAGTTTAGCAACTATGAAGTGAAACTGCAATTCAGTGCTCTCCTAAAAGTATTCTGAAGTCAGTGGACATCATTTCTAAATAAAAAAGCTTATGAAAAGATTGTGAAATACATTTAAGTCCTCTTCATAAGGTGGAGCTGAAATAGACTTCCAGATTGCAGATCACTAATTATCTTTCATATCTGATGTAAATAAATGTTAAAACATCTTTGCTAAGAAACAAGCATGTTTAAAAGGAGTCAATTAGTTCTTGGCTATGGTCAGACTCTTTACTATTTATCTAAAAAACACCTCTCCAAACCTAGAAATTCCCTCTTCTATCCTTCACTAATTTTAAATCAGCCTTTGATTTAATTCCAGAGAAACTGTAAGAAACATCAACAAGGGTTTTCTAAAAAAAAATCTTCTAATTCAGCCTCTCTACTTTAACTTTACTTGCAAAATGAGATATTCCTCCTGGAGATAGCTCACTGGACCTGCCCCTATTCAGACAGGGGTGAGGCAGAGGTATGTTCTAAATCCTCTACTTATTAACTTGTACACCAGTTCAATAATGAAAGCACTGAGTGGAGACTCATCATACTTCTGTATTAGCAAGCTAAGTGGTCCTAGCATTTCTTTATATAGATTACAATATCCATAAATCAGGTCTATTTATTTATTTACTTAGCACATGGCATAACATGCATGAATTATAGGTGTGTGTATTCACCTAAATTAAAAACACAGTAAAATATGAATGTTAAAAATATATATCAAATACCAAGTTCTAGGCCAGTGGTTTCCAAAGTGGGTGGTACCGCCCCCTGGGGGGCGGTGGAATGACCTGGGGGAGTGCTAAGAGGCAAGGGGGCAGCAGGAGGGTGCTGAGAGGCAAGGGGAATGGCAGAGGAGTGCTGGAGGTAGGCCCCACCCAGGGCGCAATTCTGCCTTGCTCTCTGTTGGCCTCCAGTCAGCTGAGTACTTTCAGTTCCAGCCCGACTCGCCCATTACCTACACCTAGCACTTTAAAATCCGGGCCGGGGTGGGGCAAGGGAGTAGCTAGCATGAGGGAAAGAGGCTTTTCCTTTTTCCCCAAGGTATTTCTTCTCTTCCCCCTTCTATTATCTTTGTGGGCAGAAGAGTTTTCCTCAACCCCACCCCCCAGATGCCCTTGCTATCCCCAAATTCCCCAAGCAATGGAGGAGATAGAAACAGAGAGATGGAGAAAGAGGGGGAGAGAGAGAGAGAGAGAGAGAGAGAAAGAAATAAAAAGGGAGAGAGAAAGAGAAAGGAAGAAAAGCGATAGACAAAGAAAGAGGGAGGGGAAGGAAGAGAAAGACTGGTTGCCAAACTTTTCTAATTCTCTTCACAGCCAAGCCACTTGGAAGGCTGCAACAGCCTGTCTCTTTAAGGTACTTTGACGCAGCCTGCTGTCTGGGCAGTGTGGGGGAGAGAGAGACATTAAAGGGACAGGCTTTAAGCTTCCAGCTGTGGCCACCAGGAAGGACCCTCATCACCTTTTTCTCCGTCATGGGAAATTCCAACGCATGGTGTAAACAAGCCATACCCCACCCCTTCCAACTCCCCACAAGTTTACCTCCTCTCCAGTGTGTGTGTGTGCACGTGCGCACATGGGCAGTTTTATCTAAAGGAGTTTTTGTTTCAGGTGGATCTCCTAGCTTTAGAAGGAGAGAGGGAAGGAGGAAGTGAAGGGATAGAAAGAGAGAGAGTGAAGGGAG
>JAEANM010021649.1:0-11795 GCA_017656035.1 Myanophis thanlyinensis
GATAGATAGATAGATAGAATGAATAGTACTATTCACACACCTGCAACACGCTCCTGGGACTGCTGTTGGAAGCTTCCTGGCTCTTTGTGGCTGGAAAGCAGCTGGAGCAGCAAGGCAAGAGAAAGAGGGACACTGTGCAAGGCCGATAAGTAGATGCACGGTGGGGTGGGGGTGGGGCAATTTAACTAAAGGAAGAACCAAAACCACTCCAAACCCCCTGAATCCCACCACTGGTAACAGCCAATCTCATTTGGACCAGAAAGTGCTATGACCATGACAATAGGCTACGTGTTATGCCCTCCATATATAGGTCACCAAATAACTGTTCAGAGGTGAACATGACTTCTAATTTAAGACCATCTTTGTGGGATACCTAAGATTACCTGTAACAAGCCCATGATCAACATGATGGCCATGAACTCTCAAGCCCTCTTAGATTGAACTGCCAACAAATGGAGATTACCAATAAGCGAAGCTACTCCATCTCCTATCCATATATTAGATCTAGGAATTTAGGATGGATAATATTGGGCATAGTATAAAATATACTCAACTTGTCCCTTTTTAATGTACAGGCATTCTTACCTGGCCAACTCAGAAATGGAAGAACTGGCCACAGAATGTCCCCAAAGATTAGCAACCCCACTGCTTTCCATCTCTGGAATTAAGATTAGTAAAAAAAAAAAAAAAAACCTCTGTAATTTGAATGGGCAGATCTTCCTGAAAACATTGTCATCTTCACCCAACCAGGATTTGATAATAGTCTTCCTGCTTATCCTCAATCAGACTGCATATGATCAAAGTCTTACTACAGACAGACTTTGCATTTATTATCAGCAATGTGAGGCCAAGATCATTACCAATCTGGTCACTAGGACTGGGATCATCAGACTAGAAGTAGATATTGCCACCCAAATGCCTCGAATTTTCCACCAAGTCTCTAACCTGTCACAATCAGGATCACTTTCATTGCAATATATTCCTAGCAATTTATGGTCAATGATTAAGTCCAGCTATCTCACTGACATATTCACAATCACCAGGATGTTGGCCAACAATCTGGAAAGTCATCATGCTGCATCTTTGTGAATACACTATTTTATAAAGCAAGCTTCCAAATAAAACCCAAAGAGTCTCCATCAGTCCTCCAAGCCTTAGATTAGGTTACACCCACACACCCCTGCACTCTCATTTCAACTAAGGCTAACACTTTCCCATTTCTTATTTTGGAGAACTAATTCAAAGCAGTATTATTCCATCCTTGAAGGACAATGCTCCACCTTGGAAATGATGTGCAGATTGAAAAGATAAGGAGGCCAACTTCTTCTTGAAGTTATTTGATTAGAGGGAGACCCTACTGGCATCAGAACTCAGAGGCACCACAGTCCTTCACTGTTACTTCTTAGCTCTACTGCAAGACAGTCCACCCAATTCTGCCCTGCAATCTGAGACGCTTCTTACCCAGCTCTCAGCTGTTTCTTAAGCCCACTATAGACGTTTCTATCCAAATTGCAACATGTTGGTAATATGGTGCTCATTCCAGACTATGGTTGCTACAGGACCTCATTCCCATCAGATGCTGTAATAGCCATGTTTCTTGCACTTCTTATCCTTGGAAGGAAGACAGGTCTTGCTGGCTGGTTCCTAAGTCAACCAGTCTATCAGTACTTGCCTTCTCCTTTTAGGGATTTTTCTCTTCTCATTAATCCCTGGGCTTTTTCTTTGTTTTCTAGAAGTTTGCACACATAGTTGTCTTCTTGTCTCTTTGCCATATTGTCTTCTTTGACACTAATGAAGAGCTTTTCTTTGTCTTTCACCCCCTTAATGTACCATTCTTACTTTGATGCTACAATAAAACAACAGGGAACAAGTTGTTCTTTTGTTCACACTTCCCTCTGTAGGCCCATGGCTTCATAGAAATGAATTAGCAAGCCTCTAAATCTAATAAAAGTGTTGTTGCTGCTGCTGCTGTTGTTACTATTTAAAAAACAAAAACAAAGAAGAAAGAAAAGAAGCTTTATAGTACTGTGGGCAGCGAGTGGAATAGCAAAGAGAAAACGCTTTATCCAGCCTGGACAGATACCAAAAGATGCCAACTGGGAGATGCAAGAGCTGAATGGAGCATAAACTTCTAAAATTGAGGATTGATTTTATTTGGATCAATTGCAGGATTATTTAAAAACAAAAGCCAGCAAGTGTCAATCAGCAGAGAACACAGCAGCCCAGCAACTCAGAAAGAAATCACCGTCCAAGAGATTGTCCAGCTGTTAGATGAGAAGGGGTGTGCCAGGCACTGGCACTTTAGAGCTGTGGTTAATGTTAGAACAGAACAAAGATTCTGGAGACCATCAACTCTGAAGGGCCTCAGATGGTTTTGATTAGAAAACATCTATTTTATCAAAGATGGAAAACACAGGCAGGATGCATTTGCAATAGGCTAGAAGTGGGGGGAAGAAGAAGATGTTATCTATTCCTGCACCCAGGAAGCCCTGAACAAATGGCTTGTACAAGCTGGGCAGAAAGTGTGGATCCCAGGTGGTCTGGCACACATATTACCAGTGCTGATGCTATTTCCGGCCTCCCTGCCCCTCTCAGCACCATCTCTGCCAGAAAGATGGGAAAATTTTATTCTTCAAACAGTTTGTCAATAAATCATTGGTCAAAGTACCCACTGCCACCCCTTTCAACTACTGAGTCAGTAAGCCTGATTCCACTGATCACACACTGCTCAGTCAATTCCCAATTGTGTTATACAGTGTATACTTATATGGAAACAGATACATTTTGGAAAACTGATTTACTTTCTTGAATGAATAGAACTAGGAACATGGGGAAGAACAATCTGTGAACAAAGCTATCAATTGCAGAGATAAAGAAATCCCTACTTCTTATGTAGCAGTATGTATTTACATGCTTGTTTGGTTTATATCCTGTCTTTCTCCAGAAGCTTAAGCCTTCTCTCCTCCTATTTCTTCCTTCCAATAACCTTTCTCTGTGATAACTTGGGCTGGGAAGAAATGAATGGCTCCCAGTCATCTAATGATCTTCTTTTTCCCCGAACGCCATCACTCTGCTAAACAAATAGTTCCCTCAACACTGTCTAACTATTTATTAAGTCTGCATTACTATTATTCTCATCTTCCATCGCCCACCCACTCCACTATGACTATAACTTGTTGCTTGTATCCTTACAATTTATATTGATTATTTTCCCCTAGTATGATTTCACTGCTTATTTGTACCCCATGACTATCATTAAGTGTTGTATCTTATGATTCCTGTCATATGTACCGTTTCCTTTAATGTACACTGAGAGTATATGCACCAAAGACAAATTCCTTGTGTGTCCAATCACACTTGGCTATTAAAGAGTTCTATTCTGTTCTGTTCTGTTCTGTTCTGTTCTATGGCTGAGGGTAAGCTGTAACCCATGTCTCATTGAACCTAATCCAATATTTTAACCATTACACACCTCACTTTGCAAAATTCATTTAAGCTTCAACCTTGCTGCCTTTTCTTCCTGAAAGGAAGTCTCATTGGACTAGATGTGGCTTACTTGTGAGTAGGATAGTGCTGTTACTGCCTATAAGTTATGACTACATTTAATCCTGTTATCTATCGCATGGGATAAACATGTTAACTTAACCTTGTGGGTGATTGTGCTAGGCTAACCTGTATGTAAAGAGGAAAATCTGTATATGAATCACATTACTATCATTCTGATGGCTTCGTTGGTGAAGGTAGAGCAACCACTGTCTGCACTCACATACTGAGGCAATGTTTGTGGATATGGATTGGCCAAAATATGATAAGTGTTCTATACTTGCAGTGGTGACTGGGCTAAATTCTTGAGATGGACTGCCCTACAAAATCATGTATATGGCATAAAAATCAGCCATTGTAGAAATAAAGGTAAGAAAAGTCTCCAGAAAACCATTAGACACCAAATGAAGAACAAATTTTGTGTTCTGCATGGGACTCTGAAGGGTAGTCACTGATTGCAGAGACTGTCCCAACAGCAGATGATGACTGGAGTGGAAAATATTGTCACAGGTTAAACATGGTAGAGGAACCAGTTTTGGGATGTTATGTAGTGTGGCTTCAGCATTCCACTTCCAACATACATCTTTAGAGATGTAACAATTATTATGCAATGCCATAATAATTGAGTAAGCAATTTAGGTGAAGTACAGCAATAAAGGAACAATAAGATAGGTGTGATAAGAAATTGAAAAGTGAGGATGATAAAAGCGTGATAAGAATTTTAAAAGTGAGGGTGGGTTGAGGTGGGATAGAATGCTGTACTGTGCAGATCGTCCTTGCTTCTGCCAGATCCATTGATTGCTTCCCAAATTGTCTTTTGTCTTTTTGTTTTTTAAACTCCTCACTTTTTTCTTCTTGAGTAATTAATCAGCTTCACTTTCCCTTCCCCACAACCCATTGACTTTAATTCATAATTTGTTTTGTGAGTTAATCTCTCCCCTATATTACCAAATTACCTCAACATCCTTCTACTGCACTACATCCACATTCATTAAGCACACATTCATTCTTTACCCTCTTGTTTTTTGTTTTATCAAACTTACTTCTCAGCTACCCCACTTCCACTACATTCAACTTACTTCTATTTTTTCTGATATAACCAACTCTAACCTCCCATAACTAAGGAGGGATGGGCAAACCTAGCACACTATTATATTCAGGAGGCTTTCCTTCTTTTATTTCTTGCAAATGATCACATGCTCCCTTCTACTTTTCCACCAGGATTAGCTATTTATTTATAACTTGAAATTGTTCATTCCATTTTCCTTGTCAATCACAACTTTTTTTTGATATTTGATACACTAATTTTCAAATCCACATTTCCCTGTATCCTACTGTCTATCTTACTTGTGCTGTGTAAATCATTTATGTTCTCAGCTCAGAACATTACTCATCTGGATACAAAAGTACATACATATTTATATATTCCAACCAACCCATCTCTAATGTCACCAAAAGCATTCTCTATACATTTATCTATAAATAGATTATGATATATTGTACCTATTATATTTAACAACCAAGGATACATCCCACTGTTTGGCTTAATCACTGTACAATGTTGGATCACTTGCTGAGGTCTTCATTAATTTCCATGCATGCTTTGCTTTCATCCTATACTGTTCTTATCACATTCAGCAACTAAGCTTCAATGTTATTTTTGCACACTATATTCCATAATTCATAATTCACAATATATTCCATTTATGCTAGCATACCCTTCAATCAACAAACATGCATTTCTTTCTCAGTCACATACATTTCTTAATGATATGCAGAAGAGCAAGAATCTGGCCTAGGCACACACATATAAGCACACACATATAGACTAACATAAAGCTTCTCTATTCATCCCAGATTTTATTCATTTTAACCTCTTGCAACCTTTCAGCTAGAATTCTACAAAAATCCTTTTCCATGCATGTTGATCTAATTAATCCCCCTGCACTCGATACATTCACATTGCTCCTTTTCCTTATATTTAAGAAAATAACACTGGCATTCTGCCAATCATCAGGCACAGTACAGTCTTTGCACAAACATAAAATAATTCATATAAGCAATGCACACTCACATTTTAAGTTTTCTCTAGTTATATCCTCCGCATCTTCATCTATACAATTTATCAGTAGTGTCGTAGTATTTATAACTTTCTTTTCACTTTCTGTTCGTTCTTGGACATTAACATTAATAGCATTTGTTTTGATTCCACTCTTTGACATAGTGCTATCTTTTCTAAATAAATCTCTAACATATTCCTTCTGACGTTCTCTCCCTTCAATTATGTCCCAAATAAATTTGACACTTTTATTTTTAACTTCATTCATTACGTGGGATGTTCCTTGTTTAAACCTGTTCTCCCACTTCCAAAATATTTTGCTTTTTAAAAAAAGTTCCATCAGAATCATTCTGCATTTTCTCTACATATTTAATCTTAACTGTCCCTTGATCTATTTGACTACATTATTTGTAACTACTGTAACATTTCCTCTCTGTGCACATTATACAGAACCTGTCTGGTGCAAGTAAGCAGGAATGGAAATTGAGTTCAAAGCACTTCAGGTTTGTTACATGTAAATGCTATTTTACATGCTATTTAGAAGAATCTGATCTACGAATGGTCAGGACAAATTAG
Source organism: Myanophis thanlyinensis (assembly GCA_017656035.1). Taxonomy (NCBI): domain Eukaryota; kingdom Metazoa; phylum Chordata; class Lepidosauria; order Squamata; family Homalopsidae; genus Myanophis; species Myanophis thanlyinensis. The sequence continues at coordinate 6,179 of JAEANM010021649.1, forward strand.
TGCTAGATAAGAGTCAACAGAATTCACAAGGCGGCTGGATCTACGTCTCTTAGTGACTCTAAACTGATGATGCATTTGACCCTGCCTTCAGGCTCCACCTGATCATTTCCTACAGTATCTTTCTGTCATTATTTTCCCCAGAAAATAATGTTTATCTATATGTACTTTTTATATACACTTAATACTCCATTTTCAAATCTCTCCCAACCATCATTGTCTCTCCCCTTGCTACAACTGACTTGGTTACTCCTATGTAGGTTGAATTACAAACTCCATCATCCACAGTCAGACAGTTTTTTTCCCTCCAACAGCAGAACCAGATCAATAAAAGTCCCATTTTCTGATAGAAGCATGTTTCCAGACAATCTTGCATATGACCAAATATGTAAATGGTGGCAAAATCCTGACAATTACTTTCAAGGTGTTGAAATGGCCACAGCACTGAGGAGCTGATTATGCAAGATGCTACAAAATTCACAAGGAAATTTTAAAAATAATGGATTCACATATGGGGTATTTCTTGTAAAAAGTGACATTTAGAAGGTATATTGATGAAGGTTGTTCTAATTGTATCTTAAAAAAATCACAGGAAATAAAAACCACACATTTAGTAATATACTCATAAGGAACACATATATACACACATAAACACAAGTCATTTAATAGGACTGTCATCTCTATCACACTTTGAAAATCATGTATATTGTCAAGATTTAGGAATAATGCGAACATTAATCCTCCATGACATGGATTACACAGTTTCCTGGAAGTGAATCTCTTCAGTTAAGGGATGGAAATGAATTGAGTCTGGTGTAGTGGTTAAAGCATCAGACTACAAACTAGAAAGCTGAGTTCTAATCCCGCCTTGCTGCTGCCTTCCTCCAAAAGACCCTTTAAGTTTGCCTTTTTTATGTGCCAATTACTACACATTCCGTCTATGTTTCTATTTTGCTAATATGCTCCAGCCCTTTAAGAATTTACGAATATCTTTCTTCTATGTCTGAACCTATGAAGTGTAAGGGCAGTAAATTCTTAAAGGGCTGGAGCATATTAGCAAAATAGAAACATAGAACGAATGTGTAGTAATTGGCACATAAAAATGTCTATGACAACTAACTGATATGTTTCTTTTATTGATTATAATTCATTCTTGAAGCTATTAACAGTAGAAAGAGTGGAGAATTAACTTGAAATTAATATGCATGCTTACATCATCTATTACTTATGCATTTGTATACCTTTATTTATCATCTTCTACTCCTTCTGAAATGTATAAATATATTTGTGCATCCTTTTATCTGTAAGAGCTCCTCCCATTGGGTCTAGAACAACCCAGCTCGGCCAACTTGGCACAGCCAACTCACCATGGCCAACATGAAGCCAACTTGCTGTGGGACAATTTGCCACAGCCAACTTGCCAGAGGACAATATTCCAGAGGATAAGAGTTGCTCTAATATCGAAGAAATGGTGGAATAGAATCTTTAAAGATAGAGTGCAAAAGTAGGGACAAAATGAAATGTGAATGACAAAAATTAAAATATTTTAAAAATTATTTTAAGTACTTAAATTGAATTGTTAAATTGTTCAACCGCAAGTTGTCCCCTGGTGAGCTGACCACAGTGAGTTACCCCCCACAATTTGGCCATGGTGAGTTGGCTGTGCCAGGTTGGCTGTGGTGAGTTGTCAATGGTGAGTTGGCTGTGGTGAGTTGGCGGTGCTAAGTCATCCCATTCTGCCTCCTACTATTCTCTGGAGGGAATTCTCCAGCGTGCACTGTTAACAACAAATACTGCAGTGAGTCTTGTTTATTAGCTTTGGGTCCTGTATATTGATTTCACAGAAGCCTCTTTTTAAAAAGCAGTCACTGGATGGAATAATGGCAACATTGAGTTTGACGTAAATCTGACAGCCAGTCTGGAATATATCCAATATCCTTTTTTTTTTAGGCAGAGTGCTTTACAAATAAAAATTATCTATCTTTAGTAAGTCATGGGACTGTGGAGAAAGGCACAAAATACAAGAAGAGAAAGAAGGGAAGTACACCAGGAACTATAAGAGAAATTAGTCAAACCAATTGACTGGGGCAAAAATAGCTGCCCCCCTGGACAAACATAATCCATAATGTAAATGTTCAAGACAAGTGAGCCAGTAAATATGACTATGATTGTATTATGATTGAAAGGCAGAAAGATATCGTCAAAGTCTACTAATGCTCTGCTTAAAGTAAACATCGATTCACCCATGAAAAAGAATGCAGTGCAGACCATTTGTGTGGATTGGAAGAAAGCTCTGGTTTAGCTTTTTCAAATCCAGACCCCTTCCTCCCCACACCTCATATGTTAGAACTTTATTCCTGAATCCACAGCATCACGGCCTAAGTGAAGCAGAAGTGAAGAGAAACATTAATAAATTGGGCTAGTTCCAATGCAATGCTCCCCCCCCCCGACACATTTCTATCAAGTGATAGATCTGGATCCTTTTAGCCCCATGGGTATATAGAATGCCACCAGGTGCTTGCCAATATCCTCCTTCTGCTTTTGCAATCAAAGCCAGGCAACTATAACCAGAAGCTCTGTAAACTCTGATATAGCTCGTGAACTGTGTTGAATTTAGGGAGCCATCAGATATACAGGCTCACCCCAAGAGTTATTTAAATCTTTCCCTTCCAAATATAGCAATCACAAGAAAGAGAGAACAGAGTTTTGGCCATTACCCATGCTGGGATGCTAATATGCTACACCACAGTTATGCAGTGAGTGTCTTATAGTGCTATGTACATGCACTACTTTCAAATCAGCATATTTTTATCTCTGGAAAGAATGATAGATGCTGACTGGTAGCAAATTTTATCACCCACTGTCTTTGATTTTTGAATGGTGCGCCACGGAGCCATGATTGACCAAGGAAGGCAAATTTGATTTACCACAAATTTATTAAATGTCCTATAAATGTAGAGGATATTAAGTGCGGTTGATATGATGACTCCTCCTGTATTAAATATTTTCCTTTTCTGTTTCTTAATAATTGCAGTCGCCTCTAGCAACTGAATGAAAATTGTTTTCCTATGGAGGAGCAACATGAAGTTCAGAGTCTGCTCTTCCAACCTGGTATGGTAGCACATATGCTTCCCAGCAGAAGGAGACCAAAGACTGCTAGAGCAGCCTGCTCATTCTCTCCTGAGATGAGATAGGATTCCTTATTTTTGCTCTGGCCCTGAGCCAAAGCAGTGTGTTGGGTTTGTTCCCAAAAGATTTGGGAGGGACACAAAGAAAAGGGCATAACTTTAGGGATGGCTGAGTGCCTACTGAGCAGAGAGAGCTAGTAACGGGGAGATTAGTGCTTATTAAATGGTAATGACTCCACACTTGAACAATAATGGGAAACAGACACTTCTGGGAATTTTAATCATCCATTCTTACTCAAAAGCTGCTGATTGCCAGACCAAATGGATCTGCAAGTCCATTTCAGGCCACATGCATGCAAACAGGTTGTCGGGAACCCCCTTGGCTAACAAGACGCTTCAACACCAAGCCAGAGGCTCAGTTTGCACCAAAGGCTTTCTGGGCTTTGAGCAGTCTTTTTTTTTTTTTTTTTGAAACACAAGCTTGTCAAGGAAAATATAAATGCTAGATGACCCTCCCAGCAACCAGGGTTGTTGTTTGGGATTATAACGAAAAACTTTTTTCTCAAGGGGCTACACCGGAAAACAGCATGAAACACTTCTGTCAGAACAAGGAGTCTCCAAAACAGCAATGCTGTAAATAGGGAATTGCTTTATTATAACTGCATTTGCCTGAAAGGAACATGATGACCCTGTATTCAAAACAAATCTACCCCACCTTAAAAATTGTAGGTTTGTGTTGTTTATTTTATTGATTAGATTTTCATCCTGCCTTACAAGTAATTTCATGGCAGAAAACATATAATGCTCCTTCCTCCTCTTCTTTTTCCCACAGCAACAACAACCCTGTGAGGTAGGTTGGGCTGAGAGAAAGTGACCGGCCCAAAGTCACCCAACTCTCTTTCATGCCTAGGGACTAGAATGGTTTCTAGGCCAGCACCTTAACAACTACATCTAACTGGCTCTTATAACATAATAAAAAACAAGAGCAAATTCAGGAGGGAAAGAAATGAACTGATTTATAACTACCAATTAAAATCAATGGCCTGTAAAATGAGACCCCACTGATAATGCTGATCCCCATCTGCATACACCAACCATTCTTCCTCTTGCACACAAAACCCTCTCAGACAGGGAGGAATGATTACATATGTTTCCCTCACTTCTTGTAACAGAATCTATAGAAAACCCCAAATGGAGTTGGGTTGAGAACAAGAAGGAAAGAGGAAATAAACTGAATGAAGATGAGGCCAGGGGGAGAGAAGAAAAACAAAGAGAGAGTAAAGCCCTGGGAAGCTTATTGCAGTGTGTTTTTAATGGTTATTGCCCACCACAAGAACTTCTGGATAGTGGGGAGGCTATAAATATTTTACATTAAAAAATGAAATAAGCCTACTCCCAGGCAATCAGTTTCTCCCAAAGGACTACTCATCTTCAAAGGCATCTCTACTTTTCCACTGCAGTGTCTGCACACATCCGCACCTCTGGCTGCCCATTTGTTTCTTGGTCTTCTAATCTTTTCAGAGAATGCTAGATGACCCTCCCAGCAACCAGGGTTGTTGTTTGGGATTATAATGAGACACTTTTTTCTCAAGGGGCTTCACCGGAAAACACGAGAGCTCGCTTTCACCCTTCCTAGATTGTTGTGTAAGTTAGATAGGAACGAACTGTCTCTTTGTAAAATGTCTGAGGGCAAAAATAGATCTTTCCATATGTATCTAAAATCTCTGCATGAACTTTAATCATCTGCTTAACTATCTGGAAAGCAATTTTGCCTTAGTTCATTTCCTCAGCAGCTACCTATACTGTAGAGACTTCTGGAGACACCCAACCATTGTTTTGCCAAACTAATAGTCATGAAGACAGGCCGTATATCGCTTCCATGAGGGCTGGGTGATGCCAGGATAATGCTTTAGACCACTAAAAGGGCAATGCTCTTCAAATGACTCAGAGATAATCAAAGTGACTATTGTGTGGGTAGAGGTTTTACACACATCTGTGGAGCCAAGCCTTTATTTGTTGACCGCAAGATTAAGCATGTAATTATTGGCATATTTGAAATTTGCCTATATTTGAAGCCTACAGAGAGGGAAAGTGATTTTCAGAGGAGTAAGTACAGGCACAAATCAACTCTTAGAGATACTCACAGATGATTTTTAAAAATGGGACAACAAGTGGAAATAAATAAACAGAAGAGTGATCTTCATCTCTGTGTAACAGATCTGATGAAGCACACCTCACATACCTTTTTCTGTTTTCTCACAGGTCAGAGATGTAGAAGAAGTGCATATATATACACAATGTTATACACCCTTTGGGCATGCAGTGAGTTGCGCACTCTGTTAAAACCATAATCTAGACCAGGGGTCGGGAACCTTTTTGACTCAGAGAGCCATGAAAGCAAAATATTTGGAAATTAATTTCAGTAAGAGCCATATAATTAGACACACCGCAGAACCTGCTCTCTCCACAAAGGCGAATTTGTGAATAAATCT
>JAEANM010021650.1:0-11795 GCA_017656035.1 Myanophis thanlyinensis
GAGGTGCTGTCTCAGGAATTCTGGGAGTTGAAGTCCATGAGTCATGAAAGAGCCAAGGTTCCCTACCCCTGCTTTAAAGAGAAGAAGCATTACACTGAGAGCCAATGCAGCATGGTCATTAAGGTATTAGACTAGCACTATGGAGACCCTGATTATAATCTAACTTCAGCCATGGAGGTTTACCGGGTGAATTTTGTCTATTTACTCTCTTTCAACCCATCTTATTTTACATGGTTATTTTTTGACAAAATTTAGGAGGAATAAGCATTCTGTATGCCACTTTGAACTGCTAGATGAAAAAGCAGGATATATGTTAAACAAGGTGGAGTGTCTTGCTAAAGCTAACATGCTTTGCAAAGCACCCTTTTCAAATGCACTGCACAAACTGTTTTATTATATTTTTTAATTTAAAATAATTCAACACAGCTAACAAAAAGATTAAAGGATGGGCAATAATCATTTAATTTTCTTTAACCAGGATAAAAGTTATATCTTTTTCAATGTCTTGTCAAGTCAGAATGCTGAGAACCACATAGAACTAAAGAAAATCAAGAAAAGCCAGGGTTCACTTCACACCTTAACAAATTGGTGCTAGAAATAGAAAGTAAAGTCTCTTTTGAAATGGCAGGAATTTCATGGACATATCCAGGAGTATTCTTGGTGGAAGGAATTTGTCATCACCTTCTTCCAGGATACTTCTATACTTCTCAATCTAGATACTGCTCTAGGATTTCCTAGTGGTCTCATTTCCACTTATTAGTCAAAGCCAACCCTGCTTAGCTTTCTGAGATCAAGCAACATAAACTAGGTGCTGCTAGGTGCTGCTATCTATCTATGGCAGAAATAATAAAATCTCACAAAATCAGAGCAGCTGTTAAAAATATCCAATCTGATCAGAATATTAGTCTAACGACAGAAAGGATGAGAACTAGAGGGAAGCCCCTCCAAGTATTCTTCCAGACCAGGCAAATTCATACTGTATTTTAGAGATTCTGATGGTGGCAATCTGTTTACAGATTGTGAAAACCATAAACTGCCCTTGAGGTGTACTTGGAAATGAAATATAGAGTTGCATAACAGTGGAGTTAAACACTTTGTTCTTTTAGAGCACATTCTAATTGCCATATTTCGGACAAACAGCAGCTCATTCCAATAATAATTCCCAGATGTTTTCTCTGGATTATATGATAATGCAAGAAATCCTCTAAAATAAATAAAGAGATAATTTCATCAAAGTTTCTAAGCCTTTGTTTGACATTCCTTTGGCTTTTTTCTCATTAAACCCTCAACTTTCACTTGATATTTGTTTCAAAAAAATCCCACAACAGGTAGTCCTTAATTTACCACTGAACTTAACCGTTCAGTGATGGTTCAAAGTTACTATGGTGCTGAATAAATAATAATATGTTTTTTGTCAGCATAATAATATGTTTTTTTCTCAGCATAATAATATGTTTTTTCTTATCGCAGGTGATTACTATTGCAGGGAGGTCTCAGCGTACACCACTTTGGCCTTCCTGAAAGAAATTGAACTATAAATTCAATCAATCAATCATCAAGTTTAAACAACAACATTGTACCTGGGGTCCAACAACGCCACCAGGGCCAGGTGGGCCTGTTTTCCCTTGAAAACCCTACAAAATAAAGCACACAACAGTTAGGCATGCTTGGGAACATTTCAAATCAGTGTTAGAGGGGATGGGAAAACATGGGTTTCTCTGAGGATTTGTATTTTCTGAGAATAAAAACTGCTATTTCAATTCAATTCTTGCAGTGCCCCTTTAAATGTAAAATATTGAAGACTCTTTCAAAGAGCTATCATTTCCAATCATTCTGAGCGCAGCTCCTCCAGTGGTATGGTTCAAAGGAGCAGATAAGTTTTCACAGACCGGATACTTTGTGAGAAAGCAATTACTGTAGATGTATAAATGACATTCCTTCAGTTCAACTCAGATACATGTGTTCAAAAGCCGTCAGACCGGCACAGCTATACTGAATATTTAAGTGTTTAAAAAAGTACTATAGTAAAGCAACAGTCATTTATTCCTCCCTAGGGGGAACTTACGAACACAGCATAAATGTCTGAAAGAAGTAACTTCTATATGTACTCCTGCAAGGGGTGAGGCTTTTACACCCATAGAAACAAGTACCAGTTTGTACAGGAGCTTCTATGTGTATAGGCCCCCTCTTGTATGATGTATTGCTTGACACTGGGGGAAGAAACTATTTATTTCATACAACATCTATACAACTCTGCTCCACTCTGTGAAAATATTTAGATACTTAAATTCAGCCCATGAAAGGCAACTGATTACTTTAAAACAGTGCTTTTTAAAGTACAGTTTGAATATCCCTGGGGGTCCCCTAAGACTCACCTCAGGGGTATGCTCACAAAATCAAAATTATTTGACAGATATTGAAGATACTTGTAAATAACGTCACTCTTCTCATTCTTAGCTTCTATTTGTTAAATTATAAGATTTTCTTTATGAAAAACAATATTTTTCTAATGGTTCACTATTGTTATTTTTACATGATTTCATAAAAAATATTCTACAAATGCACCAATTTAAGTTCTTTTTTTAGGATGTGCATAATTTTTAAAAGTGGAAGGGAGCCCTGACTAAGAAGAAACATGGACTTGCAGTAAAGACATGGAATTAGTACCATAAAAAATTATTTAAAAAATCTACACATTTACTTTTTAAATGACAATCAATCAATCAGTCAGTCATATGGTTCCAGGAAATCCCAGAAGAGAGTTTTCAAACTCTAATTCCCCTTCAATTCCACCAGTTTTTTTTTTAAAGATGAAACCATTTCCATAACAAGCATTTTAAAACAACAAAATGAAAACCTTCTTTCATCCCATCCAATTTTATAAATATGCCTTCAGAATGTACACAATAAATAAATAAATCCATGGAAGGAAGAGAATGAAAACTGCCCTGCCAAAATATGTAACGAAAAAAAGTGGAAATCTGCATATTCCTACATGAAACTTTCATTTTTTAAAGAGATGAATGTGAAAATGTAGAAAGAGAAGTGTGTATGTATTTATCCAGTCTGTATTCAGGTTGCTTCTTATAAAACAAACCAGGAACTGTGGTAAATATTTTCTGTATGAATAGAGAGGGTTGCATGAAATTTCCTTTAAGAAAATTTCACACTTTTGCATTAAAAATCCTTCCATTATCTCTCAGAATGCTTAAATCTTTTAGCAATTTAAGGTGTTCCAAATTTGCCTTGAACAGTTGCTTCAAGTAAAATCCAGGAGGAGCTATAATTCTGCGATACTTGATATAAATACTACTGGAAGTGCCACAGAAAGATGGATGTTTTCATACAGCAGTGTGGTAAATCAACCATTTAAAGAAAGAGATCAACCATGCCAAAGAATGATAAATGTTTGGGTTTTTTGTTTTTTATTTTTTTAGAAAAGGGGAGGTGGGCATGAAAAGGTTTCCTAAAGCATTTTCTTCTAAATGACAAATCCACTGTCCTGATTATTGTCCTACATATGGATTTGTAAATATTATAACTGAACAATTCACCCTACATTATGAATTCCATGAACCAATAATTTGCTTGCATTTTCTTCTGCATCGGTATAAAGTTTCTATTCTAATTAACAGAATAACAGAGTTGGGGGGACCTTGGAGGTCTTCTAGTAACAACAACCCCCTGCTTGGGCAGGAAACACTATACCATTTCAGACAAATGGGTGCCCAGTCTCTTTTTAAAAACCTCCAGTGTTGGAGCACCCACAATTTCTGCAGGCATGTCATTCCACTTATTAATTGTTCTACCCATCAGGAAATGTCTCCTTAGTTTTAGGTTGGTTCTCTCCTAGATTGGTTTCTATCCATTGCTTCTTGTTCTACCTTCGAGTGTTTTAGATAATAGGTTGACCCTTCTTTTTTGTGGTAGCTCCTTAGATATTGGAATGCTGCTATCATGTTACTCCTAGTCTTTCTTTTCACTAGACTAGAGATACCCAATTCCTGCAACCTATCTTTGTATGTTTTAGCCTTCAGTCCACTAATCATCTTTGTTGCTCTTCTCTGTGCTCTTTCTAGAGTCTCAGCATCTCTTGTGCATCACAGTGACCGAAACTGGATGTAATATTCCAAGAATGGTCTTACCAAGGCATTATAAAGTTGTATTAACATTTCCTAAGACCTTGATTCTATCCCTCTGTTAATGCAGCCTAGGACTGCACTGCAGCTGCAAAAATTGACCTATCTGGTTATATTTGGGGGCCAGCAAAGGGAATTTGACAGTAGGCAATGCTATGAGAAACCTCCACTGTTAATAGAAAGATGCAAAATGGCAAAGATAAGGTACTGTTTCCAGTGGAATACCATTAAGCACATTAGCACATAGAGTACATTCCTAAACATTACTACTTTTGCAATGGAAACTCAACTGGCAGGACTACCACAGGAAGAAACAAAGAAAGATAGGTAAAGAAGGAATTAAGTATACTTTGCTCGATCTCTTAATTTTTTTCAGTAGTGATGACAGACATTTCTTTCAGTTTCATGACATTCTACCATGTCAATTGTCAAACATCAAATGCCATCTCAGAATGAAAGAAGATGTGATGTGGAGACAAATGAATTTTCCCTTCCTATTTCAAGGAGAGTGATCTGTAGTAACAAGATAGTTTGGAATTGTCCAACAGTATTTATAAGAATACATGCACAAAGACATTATTACAGAAATGATACATCCCTATGGATCCCTATTTATGTGCATCCCTGTGCAAGTATGTAAGTTACCATATTGCCTGGATGACATCTTCTGATGTCCTTTTTTGATCCTCCTTATTCCCTTGGATGGCTATGGGGTACACATAAATGGAAACTGCTTGTATTTATAAGGGTTACTGAATTTTTAAAGGTCCTTAAAAAAATCTGATTCTGCCTGTACTCTCTAGGAACATTCAGGCTGGGGATGGGATGAACACTTTTTTAAATATAGGACCACATTGGACCTTTGACTTGGATTCCAGGGAGTCACATTCCAAAGCGTTCATTTGTTTTAATTTAATTCAGATTTAAATTAACTATAGTTTGTATCATTATTTTCCTTTGTCACATCTATAGTTTCACTAGAAAACTGGTGACTTATTGGGTCATTGTTTCAGAGCTATTTCCTTACTTAAACAGAGAAATAAAATAATCATAGGTGGACAAAAAAAAACCAGTTGGATTGGGAGCATCTTCTGACTTCCCACCGGCTTCCCCACTGATTTTCCTTATAGAAAGCTGGAGATGATCATTTCATGACCGCAGCTGAATGCCACAACTTCCCCAAATTTCAATTCCTTGGCAGTCATGTGTTGTAGATTTTGGATTATTTAGCCCATTTGAGGTACATTGATTCAAAAATTGTTGCCTATGATTCATTGTTTCACTCAACTGAAGATCACAGACAGACACTAGAGTTTAAGTAGTATATGGAAAACAATTAATATAACACTAGGGGCCACACTGTACTTTTGAGCTACAGAACTTAGTTTCCTGAAACTGCATTTCTGTGCATGTTGGTAATTGTTTTGTATTTTTGAAGGAGGGTAGTTTTGAAGTTTTAAAATACTTTTTATAAAATTTGTTTTTAACATGTGGATTGTAGTCCCTTGGTATATTATGCATCCATTCATCTATTTAGGAATATACAAATATTCAAATACAAACACAAATATGCACCTGTGATTTTCCACTGACTTCAGCAGTAATAATCATAATAAGATCAAGATTAATTAAAACAAAATTTGTAACATATAACATAACTAGCATCAAAAATACATTTTAGTAGTACATTAGGATCACTGAAAATGAAAGCAGTTTTTACTGGTTTTCAAAATATCATTAGATGTGTTTTGAATTTACAATACCTTTGTATAACTAACTTTAATTCACACATAAAATAATGAACAAATTTGGATCCCCCCCCCCATTTAATAGACACACAATACAGTAAATGGGATGTGGAGAGTGCTACATTATGTAGTATAAGTAACATGCTTACAGTTTCACCCCGTTGTCCTGGGTGCCCAGGCAAGCCATCCTTTCCAGGTGGTCCCTGCAGTGAGAAACAAAATAAATGAAATGTCACTTCAAAAAAAAAAAATAGATCACTTTTAGTTAGTCACCTTAGTGACACATCTGTGTTTCAAACTGGTTCATCAAACTTACTATCCTCTTATTGAGACAGTGGCTGTGCTTTGTTGATCTGGGCATGACCTTGGTTGATTTTCTGATAATGAGAACTAAGAACTGGAAATCACACTCCTGTATTTTTGAAGAGTAACAGGTAGAGAAAAATAAGTTTTCTTGCAGCTTGAACTAGAAGAGATCAAAATGCTGGAAGATTTGGGAAATTTAGATGATCGAGAATTAGCAAGGGTATTCTCTCATTATTCCAGGAATCATTTTCTTGGGGCATCTAATGCCAGTATTTTGGCTGCCAGCTGTAGACAGTTATATTGTAGTCCAATATACTATGCATTTATTTTTACACATAACACTAAAGTTATAAAGATACCATAAATCTTTCTTATTTCATTCCTATACAAAGGAGATTAAACTCTGTTACCCTTTGCTTTTTCACTGGGAGAAGGGGACAGAACTTAATAGTGCTCTCTTACTTTCATACCATTGTGAATTTCCCCCTACATTTTATTTTTTTGTTATGAAATTATGACTCCAAATTTCATAACAATCTCTCCAAAGACAATGAAGAGTCTTAAGAACACCAACATCATTTGTTTTCATTTATCGCTAAGCTTGATGTAATCTGTTTTTCCTTCCTTGCACATAAGTACATGTAATTTTCACATAATGTGAAAATAAAGATGCCTATGTTTATATTTTGCAAGGAAAAGTTGCTTTTGAAGATACGATTTGAAAGTTGGCAAGAAATTTGTGTTAAACGCTTTCCATGCCAGCCATCTTGCCAACATTTTCTTCCAAATTGTTATTCTCCCTCTGGGGAAGCAACTGTGTGCTTGAAACTGTAACTTTCATTCTGTAATGAAATGATAGCGCCACAGATCCCTAAAGTGAAACTGGGAAATTCTGTTAATTATTCTCTCAATTAAATGAAAGAAGAAAAAGGGACGGGGAGCCTAACTATCATTTAGCAAAATGTTGTAGTCATGTTAGATAACTGATTGAAGTGTCATGAACAGACTGCAAAATGTTGGGTCAAGTAATTTCTGGTAAATGGAGGGAGCACCTGTTTGATTTTAAATGTCAAATGCAAAATATCTTGGACAATTTTGGGCACAATATACTATGAATTGATTTGTTCTTTGAAGATACTGGAACATTTCAATACAATTTCAGCCTGGCTGTTCACTTATTCTAGGGCAAACCTGATCTACAACTAGAACTCAAAAATGGTTTCTTCTTTCCTAAAGAGGTGCATTACAGAAAAGCCAGCAATGCTTCTCACTGATTTAGAAGGCACTGATCAATTCCACCAAGCTAAATGGAAGCCTAAGCATTCTGCAAGCTTGTGCATTACTTCAGTTAATGCTTTGGTTCCACTTATGAAAATAGCATTTTAAAGTCAATAATGCAGCTCGTATGAGTAGCGGACTCATTTTTGATGATAGCATGCCAATAACAGATCACATAGTTTCCCATCCCTTTCATCATTTTGGATTGGGATTAATGTAACAGAGATGGAGAGTGACCTCTAGTGGTACTTTGATTCCTCTGCAGAGAAAGCTACGTAGCACACATTGGTGTATCAACTGGAAATAACGGGAAGTTTTTTGGACATGCACATATTTGGAAATGCACGGAAACAGCCTTTTAAGGAACAGCAAGGATCTGGAAAAGGCACAGCTGCTTTAGTAATTCAAAAAGCAGTGCTTTGTATGTACGAGTTGCAAGTTCCAAAGCACCCATTTTGAAGGATTTGCAAAGACCTAATTGATAATTCCCAATAATCAAGCCTTTTCAAATTGTCTTTCATAAAGGCTTTACACAAAAACACAGCATTTTTAAAGACTTGCAGTGGTGTTGTAGAAGGTTTGTGACATAAAGAAACAGCAAAGGAGTTCAGCCACAGAACTAAAACTACCTCAAGATAACAACATACATTTCTACATAACATTCATTAAGTCATTCGTCCATTGTGTTTTTTTAATCTGTTCAAAAACACATGTTTTCTAAGCAGATAGTAAAATAATTGCAGGCTGCCTACTTTTAATGTTTATCTGCATAGCTTTTGTGGCTTCTTTTCAGGCATTTTCTATTTTGTTATCAGTTTACAGCAAGCACATTTTGTAAGCACATTGTTCTCCAGAACCAGCTCTGTTTTAGGTACTTTGCTAAACAGAGAACTGCTCTGAGCTGATTTTGTGATGTTTAAATTCAGGTCTCCATTTGAGAGCATGTGTTGGCCTAGGGCTTGTTACTCCACTGTGTTTTTATTATTTTTGCTGATATTAGAAAAATCAGCTCACATTTAGCTACTCATCCAGCTTTTCTGAGTTGAATCTGGAGCAGAAGGAAGGACTGGATACATCATAAACTATCATAAATATCAAGCATCTTTGTTTTCAGAGGGAATGATTCTACTTATTAATCTTCAATATTTAAGTCAGACAAAATGAAGCTGGATTAAAGTGCTTGGATGAGTTCACACAATGCAGAAGTCTCAGGCAGAATCAATATTTAGAAAATCTGGTGCATCACATAGAATCCTATTTAGATTAATAAAGTGTTGCAGAGGAACAGCAGGTTAAGAGAGTCTCCAAATGGGGTTCTCACAAGTGATGCCTCTGAAGAAATATTAGGAGAGCCTAAATATATCTAAAGTGCTTGAGTAAGGTATTAAGGTAGTTTTCCTTCCAAAACAGATCTCTGTCTACACACACACACACCTTATATCAGGGGTGTCAAACTCATGGCGGTACGTGATATATTGTGACTTTTTTCCCCTTTGTTAAACTAGGTGTGGGTGTGGCCAGCACATGACACATCCAATCCACGGGCTGCAAGTTTGACACTCGTGACTTATATTATCCAATCAGAAGGGAATTCTGTTTTCATCTGATTGGATAACTTATATTATCCAATCAAATGAAAACTGGCACCTTGCTGAAGAGAATTAGAAGGTCTAAGTCTCTAATTTTGTTTCTGTTATCTTCACAGTAATTAGAATATTCTTACAATACATGTAATACGTCGATAAAAATGTTTAATAAAGACTATTTCGATGTTTTCCATTCTTTGTTTATTTTAAGATAAATACTTACCGGAGGTCCCTTAGGTCCTGGAAATCCAACAGGTCCCTGGGGCCCTTGTGGTCCCTAAAATCAAAGAAACAAACCAGTTAGTAGCATATTAGTTGAAGCCTCATCACAATTTAGCACAGAGAACAGTTCAAGTGTGTCAAGCAAAGCTTTGTGGCTCACTAACAGAAAATTAAGTGACTGTTTGCAGATAAACAAGTACTTTGCCTGAGGAGAACATTCCCCTTCTCTAATGTAAATACACAAACCACAATTCAAGACCATCTAGCACAATTTTAACAGATGATTTGATTCCAGTGTAATGTCAGCTGCCCAGGTAAACATCAATCAAGGAAATTAATATCCAGTAAATAGATAAGGTACCCCAATTTAGCTTTGTGGAACAAACTCATGCTTGCTTGAAAAAAAAAACAATCTGACAGCCAAAATAAAGTTTATTCCCAGATAACCAAATACCACTGCAGCCTTATGGTAATTTTTTCAATTCTTCACCTATTAATTACAGATGTTTAGTAATGCATATTAAAGAAGGGGCAAAATTGGGAGGGGGGAGAACCTTGATTTGTTTTCTTGAATCTGTCATCTGTGGAAGGGATAGGAATCTTCCTTGTAGACTGGACTTACAATGAAATACACAGCAAGAGCTGAATTACAGCTGCTTCTTGCATCACAATAAATGTGTGCGGTATTATTAGGAATAATTCTTTCTGTATACAGGAAATAGAAAGCTGGGCAAAACACACAATACAGGACACAGGATCCTGCTAATATGTAAACCTGTTTATATATAGTTTATGTTGAAACAGTTGTTTGCTCAGCCAAGGTTTTATTGTATACTCAATTGATAGGATTATTGCTGAAAACAAAATAAGGTGCCCAAAATTGCTTACAAATGAAGACGAATGCTTGCCTGAAGTTAAAAAAACCCCAAACCTTAACAGAAATAACACCTGAAGTTTTTGTCTTTATTACTTTGTTTTTTATTCAGAGATTATGAATAAATGTGCCCTCTATTTTGAAATGATAGTTGACTATCCGATAAACAGCACTGGTTTGTTATTACACATTGAATAAAAAAACTGAATATTATTTTCTTACATCCTAAGTTATCCCATTTAATTATTTGCTCATTTCAAGAAGAATCAAACTAATTTCTATTTTATGAAGTAATATTTGACCAAAATACAAATAACTCATTTTGTTACCTCTTTGTCTACATTAATAATTTTACTGAGAACTATATACAAATGTGTAATACAAGGATTACAAAAATATAACAAAACTATTTTTAATGGAAAAAAATATTAAGAGAAATAAAAACCAATTTATGAAAAGACATTATTTCAGAATTTAATTTTTTTCTTCTGTCTCCAATTTCAATGTTTTGGTATAATGTTTATTCTTCTGTTTGTTCATATCTACCTAGGTTTCTTCTTTGAAGAATTATCATATAGGGAAAAAAAAACATCATTCAGTAGGTAAAGCATCCTTAACTTGGTATCTCTCTACTGTAGCGTTTCTCAACCTTGGCAACTTTAAGATTCTGGTTGGGGAATTCTGGGAGTTGAAGTCCACACATCTTAAAGTTGCCAAGGTTGAGAAACACTGTTCTAATGGGTTGGATTGCAACTTCCATACTTTTCTGGCCATACTGCTAGAGCACTGTGGAAGGTGAAATTCAATATATTGGGACGATATTATGTTACTGAAGGTTCCAGTAAAAAAAAAGAGACAAACTAGATATTTCATTTCAATTTGTTCTTTCTTTTAAAATATCTACAGGTAATCCTTGACTTACAACCATTTGTTTAGTGACCATTCAAAGTTACAACGGCACTGAAAAAAATAACTTATGACTGTTTTTCAGTTAGACCTTTCCAGTATCCCCATGATCACGTGATCAAAATTCGAATGCTTGACAAATGGTTTACATTTATGACCATTGCTGTGCCCCAAGATCATGTGATCACCTTTTGTGACCTTCTGACAAGCAAAGTCAATGGGGAAGCCAGATTCACTTAACAACTGGGTTACTCACTTAATAACTGCAGTGATTCGCTTAACAACTGAGGTGAGAACAGTCGTAAAACGGGGCAAAATTCACTTAACAAATGTTTCACTTAACAACAGATATTTTGGGCTCAGTTATGGTTGTGAGTCAAGAATTACCTGCACTTGTTTCTTTGCTATATCGAAAGTAAAATAATATTTGTGCAAGAATGCTTAAATTTTGGGTTTCATCTAAGAGATATACAGTGTAAAAAGTGTCCTAAACTGAAAAGAAAATAGAACTCTGGGTAAATTTGATGCTGTTTTGAAAAAAAAAAATCATTGACAAATCATTGACTGATTTATTGTCCTATTTTGGTTTTCCTTTATGAGCAATATTGGGTAAATAGCGTAAATACTTCAAAAAAATCTTGTATTTTAATGGAGGTGAAGTTTTTCATTGACAAAACTTTCTGTTGATAGTGTGTATTCACTTGACTATTATTATTATTATTTTATTATTTATTAA
>JAEANM010021651.1:0-11795 GCA_017656035.1 Myanophis thanlyinensis
TTTTACTTGCTGTGAACTGCCCCGAGTCCCTCGGGAGAGGGTGCGGTATATAAATTTAATAAATCAAATCAAATCAATTCCAGCCAGATGTGGTTGGTTCCTAGGAGAAAGTATTTTATATTAACTACACACCCCAGTTATCTCAAATCCCTCCCTATCCCTTGCTCCAGTGTGGCAACATTGAAACTCCAAGATGGTTTTGGCCAGGTCAGCTTCAGAGTTGACAGGGATTACAGTACAAACATAGACGGACATTCAGTTAGGAGGCCTACAATGGTTCACAAACCTGTGTTTTATAAAACTTGATATCATTCCTAATATGGTCCTTAAATACCTATATTGGGCTTAGTAAAATGCTCTTTAATAGAGCTTTGAGTCTCTCACCCTAGAATGGATAAGTGAGGAAAAATAAGTCCGTTATATCCAATCTGTTTCCACCTTTTTCCCCCCAAAACCTTTTTTTTCAGTTCACAGCATTCCTTTCCATATCAGTGGATAAAAATCATCAGTATAGCATCCCCCTCTTCCGCTTCTTACACATACACAAAAGTTCCTTTTAAAATTTGAGAAGGAACAGAAATCCTAACTCCATCCATGATCACGATGTGACCTTGCTCACTTTGCTTCTCCTCATTTACTGAAGTAATTGTTTGTTTATTTGTATCCCACGTTTATTATTTTTACAAATAACTTAAGGTAGCAAAAATATCCAACACACATCTTCCTCCTATTTTCCTCATAACCCTGTGAGGTGGGTTGGACTGAGAGTGACTGGTCCAAAGTCACCCAGTTGCCTTTAATAGTTAAGGTGGGACTTGAACGCTGCCTTATACACTAGATCAAATTGACCTAATTGTGCTTACCAAAATATTATTAATTGGGGTTTCTTGTCTATCCATTTATTTGTTGGATTCTAATGTAGATGAACTGAGCTTGGCTTTTTTTTTTTTTTTTTTGGCTTTGCTTTGCTTTTTTTTTTTAAACAAGCTTCATTTCTCCAAGGCACTGTTTCCAGCTGCCTCAAAATATTATTGCACACTGTAACCTGTTTTACCAGTGTAAATGTAAGTATCCCTAAGCTGAACAAGTACAGGTTCCCTAAGGGTCTGGAGAGGAAGAGAGAAAACAGGGAGATGGTTACAAGCCCTGGCATATACTTTATTTTTTGTTTGCTTTTTTTAATTGCATAAACTAATCATTTTCTCTTTTCAAATGCAGATTTACTTATTTCATTGGATAGCTCAGAGAGCAGGCTCAAATTTGTACCACCATTCTTTGTATTCCATTAGAAAGTCTATGTTTATTCAGAATAATGCCCCCAAAATAGTTATTTTGTACAGAAAAAGGTTTTTTGTTTTATGTGCTATTATTATTCCCATATATGCTATTTTTAAATCCTATTTAGATCTAAACAGTTACAGCTAGGTAATTTAAAATTTTCTAAACAATTTTCAAATAATGATAAAAATGTATAATATCGTAGTTGATACTAAATTTGTAGAAAAACATTTCAAGTATGTATTCATTTTTTATGAACCTAATATAATCTATTGTTCAATTAAATACACATTTTCAATCTTGTTTAAGTACAGGCTACTTCCTCTATTCTTTAACAAGAGGCATGAACTAAAGCAAGATTGTATCTTGATTTCTAATATATTTATGGGCTTTATTGAAACTTCAGTATCCATATTAATCTTTGTGATTAGTCGTATTTATAATTTTTAGTGATTGGAATTGTATATAATTTTAGGATGACTACCATCGAGTAGTCAATTTTGCATCTAAGAAACCACCACTTCCAGAAAGACCTGATGAAGGAGGCTATAATAGATATGAATATGGCCATGCTCATGTAGGCTATAGAGACTATGGTGAAGGTCGAGGTTTTGCCCATGAACGAAGAAGTGGACTACCACATAGAATTGTGAGTTTCCTTTTCCTAATGAATATATGGTCGGGAGCTAAGTGTTCCATAATTGTTAGGTACAGATCTGTGTAATTGTTTAAAACTGTGTAAGTGTTTAATAGCACTTAAAAATAATTTGTATATTTAAACTTTATACTGTAATTCTATGAACATATTGTACTAAAGCAACTGTGCTTTTGGAATCTTGAAGATTAATGTTTAAAGCTTCCATCTCTTTGGAGAAAATATGAGAAGGAGCATTGGGCTTCAGAAAAGAAAGAGAATTCATTCACAAATATTGTCTGAAGGCAAATAACATTGGATGCATAGCAATCACCAGTCTGTTTTAATGATATGTTGGCTATTTCTTGTACAGCAATATGATAAATCAGTCTCTTATTTTTGCATTTAATACTTGTTCAATGGTTATTTCTTTTTCACTTTAAAATACGTTTAATACATTTTAATGGCATGTTAAATTAATTTTAATAATTTTTGAAGAAAATCATTCAGTGATTTTTTTTACAGTTTCGCAGTATCTTATTGCTATTAGCATCTCAAAACTAATTTTTTCTTTATGCTGAAATATTCTATTGTAGGATGATCCAGGATATAGATGGTCAAGAGAAGACCATTCTGATAGTCGGCCACCTGATTATAGGTATTGTTTTTCAATTTAGCTACATAAAGTTCTGAAGTCTCTAGAATCAAAACTGTAAACACAATTTGTGTACATTTAAATTAACTCGTGCTCTGAGATTTGACTATAGGTACCCAGGAAAGTCCAGCAAATTGAAGTCTTTAGTGATAGTTGGTTGCCAAAAAAGCAGGATAATGAATCCTGAGGACCATTGTCATTTGAAAGATTGTAGCAAAGCATAGATGAGGTATAACATGATTTGAAAGAGGTAAATATTTCAGTCTTTTAAATTTGAAAAAATATGTGTTTATTTTCAGAATTAAGTAAGATACCAAAATGTACAAAATTTAAAGCAATGAAATGTTGACATGATGCAATGAAAGTATACAAAATTTAAAGCAATGAAATGTTGACATGATGCAATGAAAGTATACATTTTGGTATAAGAGTATTCCTCACTTGATGGGCTCTCGTTCAGTGGCTGTTCGAACTTATGACAGTGGTAATTATGAACAATCCTTGAAGATATGACCATTACAGTACCACTGCAGTCATGTGATCACAACCTGCACAGTTAACAAGTCCGTCACGCTGTCCAATTTCTGATCTTCCCTGCCAGTTTTTTACAAGCAAAGTCAATAATTGATCACAATTTCTGATCTTCCCTGCCAGTTTTTTACAAGCAAAGTCAATAAGAAAGCCAACAGAAATTCAGAAGTCACAATCACACAAAGTCCTTGTTTAATGAATTATGATAACGAGGTCATTAATGATCTTAACTATGGCAACCAAGGACTTCCAGGATTGCCATCACTAAGTAATGCAATCAAGTGATGTACTTTACAATCGCATCACTTAGCAAAGGAAATTCTGGTCCTACTTGGAGTCTTTAAGTGGGGACTACCTGTATTCTTTTTAATTTGTTATACTGCTTATGCCTTTGATGTGACATTGTTTATTATTTTATTGTTTATTATTTTGTTTTTAATGACTGTTACACCATCTAATAACATAGGACATAGAGTGGTGTTAAATAAATGTAAGAGCTCGTTCTGTTTTGTAAGGAGGGATCGGATAAAATTCCTCCAAGCCAATGTGCAAGTCTGATTCATGCTTATTGGAAATGTTTAGTTGCAGTTATTTCTTCCCTAAGGGATCCATTCAGCCCTTTAACTTAGCCTTTAAGGTTCCAAAATCAACCTTCAATTGTCTTGTTGTTTTCCCAAAAATAACGTTTTTCTTTTTAATCCTTAAGTTCACATTAAACTTATTTTATCCAAAATAGAAAAAAAACTTTCCTGGCATGAGTGAACCTGTCTTTGAGAAGGTTCTTAACATCCAGAAAATCAGTAACAAGCAAGTTTCTGTACAAGTTAAGAGAGGAAATAGATGAATCTGCTATCTGAAAATGCTCAACCATAGTTTAGATAAATGGTTCATCCAGATGGTGAAGGAGATGATGCTGGGAAAACATTAATTGATGAAAATAATTTTCCACTTAAAGGATGTTATACTCAAAAAGCCCCAGACTTCGTTGGGTTGATGTTGAATTATACTTTCCATTTTACCATAGTTACAGTGCAGATTTATACTTCTTTGGTTGTTACAGAAACCTCTTCTATTGAATTTCTATATATTGAGGTCAAGTATTTGGTTATATTACTTTCAGGATCTATCTTGCTAAGTTGATGCGGGTACTGTGATTGTTTTATTGTTAGCTGCAACCTTGGAAAAAGCTTCATGCAAATTGTTTCAATGCTGAAGAGCCTCTAGTGTACACTAGAGGTCGTTTTTCCTCTATTTACTTTTAATTCAGTGGCTGAATCTGTGTTACTCTCTGGAGGTCATGCACTTAAACAACATATAGTTGAAAGAGACAGAAATAAGCAGTTAAATAACTTGGGTTTCAGGTTGCTTTAAATTGTTCCTTTTTATTGTATGCAATAAAATGGCTGTAAAAGCCCAGAGAGGAGGTGAGAATTCTTCAATACATTCAAAAGTACCCTTTCACCTATTTCCTAGCTGTAATGGATAGCCGTAATCTGGATCTACTTAGTGTAGATTTGCACACTTATTAACTTTATGAGTATCTCTACAGTTTGAAGTTTTGTTTATTATCCTTACTATTTTTCCCTAGTATATTGTGCTTTGATTTAATGACCAGATGCAGTGTTAACTTTGACTATTTAGTTTTCTAGGCTATTTAGTTTTCTAGTGAGTAGAATTTTGTTTTCATTGGAATTAAATTGGTTTTATATATAAAAGTATGAAATAGTGTGAAACAAAGGAAGTCTCAGATTTTTTTCCCCTGAACAATGACTTCCATAAGAGTAAAACATAATGATTGATAAAAACATAGAGCTGCATCAAGAAATATTCTGCTTTTTATTGTTTAGTAACTGAGTTTAAACAATTATTACTACAAATCCAAGAAAATATAAAAAAGATTTTCAGTCATAAGTGTTTATAAAGTCCTTTTTTCTTAATGGGAAAATAATTAAAAATGTAAAAAATATATTTAAAAAAATCATCCAGATTCCTAAAATGAATTAGCAAAGGAATAGTACTTATTTTTGAGACAGCTCAAAATTTGAACTTGCCTTCTATTCTGTAACACTTTCCATTATAATTTCGTTGATATTTTTTTTCTGTTTGAGTGATTATATTTGTTTTTTTAATAAAAAACCTGATTTTCATTGTATTTCTCCTTTGTCAGTTAGAGAATTGAGAACCTTCTCTAAGGAAAGATTCAGAAGAAGATTGGTCTTTACTTGACATTCTTGCTGAATAAATGAATGTTTTTATTTGTTTATTGCAATGATTTTTAAAGAGATGGCATACGACGGAAACCTATATATCCTCAGTATGCAAGAGATCGCTCCCCACATAAAAGGGATTCCCCTTACTTCAGAGAATCACCAATTGGCCGGAGAGAATCTCCTCACAGCAGATCTGGCTCCAGTGTCAGCAGCAGAAGTTATTCTCCTGATAGAAGCAAAGCCTACACCTTCCATCAGTCCCAGCATAGCAGAAGTATGTCATCTTTATATAAAAGAAATATTTCTCTGCAAGGTAATGTAGGATTAACCATTCAAAAAAGAAAACCCAAAGCCATGAGCTGGAATGGCTATCCTTGCAAACAAAATCTACAATACTCAAAACCGGAAAAATCCAATCCTTGGCACCAAATAGATTTACATTTTTTTCAAGTGAAAGAATATTTCAAGTAGCAATTTTTCATAGTAATGAGCAAACAAACAAGAAAACCCTTTAATCTTAAAAAACACAAGGCACACATGAAAAGAAGACACAAAGGGAGTGGGAAGGAGAAGGAGAGGAAAAGCAAGTGGTTTCATTATTTATCTTGTCCATACATGATTTTAGTACAAACATTTTGTTGGTATGCAATATTTTATTGCAAATTCTCATTTCATTGAGATTTTTTTATATTACATCTTTATTTACAAAGTAAATAAGACCTGCTTTAAAAATTTATCTAACCTAGCATTTCACATTTCCTTATTATGTATGTCACTACATATTTTCTTATGCTACTCAAGCCACTGGCTTAATAATTTAAGGTTATCCCTGTAAGCATGTTGATGAGCTCCAAAGAGTCCTTATTTATCTGAACATGGAAGCATACTTTCCATTTATACATTCTTCTTTATCCCTGCCACTTCTTGGGCTCCAAAACTACTTCCAAAAAAATGGGGAAAGTCATCTAGATGATGCTGGGAAAACATTAATTGATGAAAATAATTTTCCACTTAAAGAATGTTATACTCAATGTTATACTGTGGATGTTACAGAATGTTATACTGTGGATGTTACACACAAGCAGTAATTCTGTCCCTGGATATCTAGGAAGCAGTCTGCATCATGAACCTGTCTTGACCAGGGAATATAATAAGAATTACGTGAATGTGTTTTTATGATCTATGGTGAAATTGCTTCTAGAAGTAATACAATGTAATCACTTGGTTTTATTTGGGAAAAAATAAAGCAATGAAATATGACTCTCAAAGCAAAGTTATATTAGAACTTTGCGACAGCTTCATTTGAATTGCGTTTGTAGATAATTGCTTCACTTAATCAGTGTGTTGCATAATTGTATATAATTGCAACCTAATTGGCTAATTCAGGAACATTAAAAATATAAATATCCTTTTAAAAGTAAATGTTCTAGATTAACAGAAGATTTTTAAATTATGTATTATGTAGATGGACAGTGTATTCTATTTCTTTCCCCAGAACAATATTTCTCTGAATAGAATGCTCCACAAGTCACTTGTGTCAGAAACATGGGCCCTACTATACTACAAATATCCTTTCCTAACTTTTTCTGAGAAGAACTCTGAACTTTATATGTTATTCTTCATCATGGTTATATCTAAACCTTTATAAATTCAGTCACATACCTTATATTCCATCTAAATTGTTAAATAATATACCTATCATAGCTAAAAACCATTGCAAACTGAGAATTCTAACAGCTTTGTTAAAAGTATTCTGCTATAATTAATGTTTAAATGTGTATCCCTTCTCTCCTATTTCTACCCATAAGCCAAGGATCAAAACATGGGTAAAACAGTGGACCAAACAACTACTGTATGACTCACCAAAGCTTGTTCTAGCTTCTTGCTTTCTTTGCTTCTAATTTCAAAGTAGAAAAAGGGCAAAAGGCTATGTATAACCAGTGAGCGGGGGATAAAAAAAGTTTAGGTGTAAGCATTCTAAAATTAGGGCAGCACTGTAGAGAAGAAAAATTATGTCTTGATCTACCCACGATTTCTTATTTCTTTTTGCTGCTTTGTAGGAAAGCTGCTGTTTCTTTTAATTGTTTGCAAACTGGTAAAAGTCCAAAGCAGTTCAATGAAAGAAATAACATATAAGGTGAATTATGAGTTATGTTCTGTGAGATGTAAACTTGAGGAAAATATGAAGGGAAGGAACCTAGTAGTGCTGAGAGAAAACGAGAAAATCTTTTGTGTGGTTCCCCCCCCCCCCCCGAAGCAGCAAAGATTTTATGTAGAAAAACGTAAGGCACACATCTAAGAAAGTGAAGATAAGAATTTGGGAAAATTAGGGAAATAATCTGCAAAGAATCCTCTTCAGCAAAACATCTGACTTTATGTGGGCAACGCTTCTTCAGTCTAGATCACAGGTGTCAAACTCGCGATGTCACGTTGCCGTCACATTTTGCAAAAATTTTCACAGAGCTGGGGTGGACATGACCTGCATGTGACGCATCCGGCCCACAGGCCACCAGTTTGACACCCTGGTTATTTTACTTTTATATTCAAGTTGTTCAGTGGATGCAGTATATAAAGTGCTGAATATATCAAACTTCTTGCTGGTCACAAAGTGAAAGGGAGACAAATCTTAATTATCAGGAAAATTCCCATTTCCTAGTAATTATACTAGGAAAATAAAAAATAAAAACCCTTTTATTTCTGCATCATACCACTGGTATACATACTATAAGTTGAAAAATATTGGTCTAACCCAGTGTGTAGTCTGAGGAATCTAGTGATCCCCCAAACCTTTCAAGCGGACCAAAAAGTCAAATAGTTTTTAACATTTAAATGTTTAATTTCTTATGCAGCAGATATTGATAGATATAACCCATGTAAACACATGCTCTTTCAATCACTTAAAAATGAACCTCAGTCATTTTTAAGAATGTTAAAGAGCTTCTCAGACCAAAATGTTTTTGAGAACCACTAGTCTAATGGTGGTTCAATGCACAGAATCTTAGTTGTTTTGTAACATTTTCAGTCTAACCATAGATTTAGTACTACAGGCTAAAATGTTTTTCTGCTCATATTTTTGTATTCTCTTTACATAAAGAGAGATCTTCAACTCAGAGTTTGAAGACTTCAAGAGATGTATCTCCTTCAGGAGCTACAGCACTATCACCTGCAAAAGTAAGTTTATTATGTAAATTGTTCTAAATTTTCAGCAGTAAAAATAATTTAAATGGAGAATGTTTTTGTTACATGCTTCTCTCTTGATTTTGTGCATATATTTTAAAGTTTACATTAAGCTAGAGTACAATGGGGTTTTCAATTAGAATAAAATAGAATAACAGAGTTGGAAGGGACCTTGGAGGTCTTCTAGTCCAACCCCCTGCTTAGGTAGGAAACCCTACACCACTTCAGACAATGGTTATCCAATGTCTTCCACTGTTGAAGCATTCACAACTTCTAGAGGCAAGTTGTTCCACTGATTAATTGTTCTAAGTTGCTTCTCTCCTTGATTAGTTTCTACCCATTGCTTCTTGTCCTACCCCCAGATGCTTTGGAGAATAGTTTGACTCCTCCTTTTGCTAGCCCCTGAGATATTGGAACACTGCTATCATGTCACCCCTAGTCCTTTTTATCAAACTAGGCATACCCAGTTCCAGCAACTGTTCTTTATATGTTTTAGTCTCCAGTCCCCTAATCATCTCAACATCTTTTTTTTACATCTGGCAGTTCCTCGGTGCTCTAGGATCTTTGAAAGATATAGTTCAGTGGTTCTGAGATCTCATCTCTTCTGCGTCTTGGTACACCTGTGTCCTTAGTTTATTTTGGAAAATTTCTTAGTTTTCTGCAGTAGATTTATTGTTGGGAGAATTCTGCTAGAAGAAGAATTTAAACATTTTTTATTCAATACATAACACTTGCTGCAGTAATACATCTGAGTCTGCTTAAGGATTCTTAAACTGCTCACTAAAATGTTGTATCTTATTGTATACAGCTTTATTTACACTTTGGGATTTTTTTCATCAGACTTTGGACAAAAGCAGCAGATTATCAGAAAAGGAGCTTGCAGAGGCTGCAAGCCAATGGGCAGCTAAAAAGGCGGAAAAAGTAGAGGCAAGCAGTGTACCTGAAATTTCAGAGTATGACGTGAGTAAAAATAACATCAATAAACATTTGTACATGGTCGTTTATTTTATTCACTCATTTATGTTCTGCCTTTCCTCCTGTAGCTCAGTTCCTTCAGTACTGGGCTTGCAATCATGTGAAATAGGTTGAACAGAAAAATAATGAGTAATATATGTTGAGTGGATAATGTGATATTGCTGACCTCACCGTACTACTAAATTTAATAATTCTATAGTTATCAACTTAACTTATGCAAGTCTGTAATCCAGGCCTGGACATTTTATACTTTGTGGGCCACATCTGGCCTACAGGTGGTCCCAGTATAGCCTGTGTGGGTGGGGGTATTGGCAGTGCAGGACAAGGAAGGAAGGGGGG
The DNA here is from genome assembly GCA_017656035.1 of Myanophis thanlyinensis. Lineage (NCBI taxonomy): Eukaryota > Metazoa > Chordata > Lepidosauria > Squamata > Homalopsidae > Myanophis > Myanophis thanlyinensis. The sequence continues at coordinate 9,800 of JAEANM010021651.1, forward strand.
CAGTGCAGGACTCCCTCCCTAATAGTCCCAATTTCTCATGTGGCCCTTTGGAAAAATTAATTACATCCCAATATAGTATGAAGTAATAGTTTAGTACTATAGAATTTTTGATTACTTCTGTAAAACCAATATTAATTGATTATACTTAGCCAGGATTTCTTCCATCTTAACTTTTTAAAAAAGAAATATTGTAAGTACACATTTTCAGGGAGTGTATCATGTTGGTGTGATGCACAAAATTCAAAAAATAATTATATATTCCTAAAGATGCACTAGAATTCAGTTTTATGAGATTATCAAATATTACCCTTAATTAAGATCCTAGTGATGAAAAATTAACTAGCAATTAAATATGAAAAATATAGGCTGTAAGGATATTCTATGAACTTAAAAGTAAGAAAGTAGCCATTCACCACAACAGTAAATAGTGGTATCAGTAATTAGTTAATTCTTTTACTACCTGTAGTGAGATAAATTATCATGTATGAGCTGAACAAGCAATCTTCTATTCCCACACAACCCAGATGGCAGATTTGGAAGTCCTTGTTTTTAGTTAATTGGATAATATAATATTTTCCAGGTTAACCAACCATGCATGTTTGTTTAATATGTACAGGTACGGTAATATTTAACTTACAATGGTAATTTGGACCACAATTTCTATTGGCTAAGTAATGTCATAAAATGTGATTGCTTAGCAATAGCAGTCCTTACACACCCGATACGGTTGTTTTTTTTAATTATTATTTTATTTTTACTATAAGTAGAAAGCAACATTTTCCATATCCATAAACAGTGTATTGTCTGGTTACAGTTACTTTGAGCAATCATCATCATATTTTTTAGTAATACTCTTATAATAATTCTTTTTTCATCATAATATTAATACATATTAAATTTTATAATCCACATTTAGAAGTGAAATTTTCTACAATTTTTAATCTGCAATAAATCTGCATCTTCTTTTGATATAAGAGTAATATTTGCTTCCATCAAAGATTTTGGTATCTTAGCTTTCGGCAAAACTTCATTATAGACGTCCAGCATTGATGGACCCATACTATCTTGTAGTTTTGTATAGAATTCCACCAGTAGGCCATCTAGTCCTGGTATTTTATTATTCTTCTGTCTCTTAATTGTCTCCGTTAATTCAAACACTGTTATCCTTTCATTTAACACAGACCTTATTGCTTCAAGCACTTAGGCAGCCTGGCTTCTTCCAGATATTGTTTTATTTTGTCTTCTGATAATTCCTCTTGGTCATACAGATTTTCATAATAATTCTGAATGATTTACTTTTTGTTGTCATTTTGATACTGTAGCGTATTCTTCTCATCTATCAGACTTTGTATCTGTTTCTTTTATTTTTCCGTTTTTAATTTGTATACCAGCCATCTTCCTGGTTTATTAGCATTTTCAAAAAAGTTTTGTTTTACACTTTTAATTTTTTGTGCCAATTCTTCTTTTTCAAATAAATTCAGGTTGTGTTTTATTATTTCCATTTGATTTTTATGATTTTTTTTGTGTGGTTCTTTCTATAGCTCTAGAGAACTATTATACTCGCCTTCCAATATTTTTTGATATTGTTTCTTTTTCTTATTTTTCCTTCCTATATAGGTTATAGCTAATCCTCGAAAGTATGCCTTAGCTGTATCCCATACATTTTGCAGTGAGGTCTCTTACTTTCTATTTTCTTTAAAAAAGAATGCCATTTCTTTCTCAGTTATTTGTATGAATTCTTTGTCTTTTAGTATAGATTGATTCAACATCCATCTCACTTTTTTTTGTATCCTTTCCATTTAATCCTAACTAGATTGTGATCTGCCCATATATTAAATTCTGTTTCTATTTCTTGTACATTAGTACTTAATTCTAATGACATCCATACTATATCTCAGATCATATCGCTCAGATCCGGAACGGGCTGGACTTAGACTGGGCGACTTCAGATGGGGGGGGGGGGTTCGGTCTTGGCAGAGACAACTTGGGTTGAGTT
>JAEANM010021652.1:0-11794 GCA_017656035.1 Myanophis thanlyinensis
CGTGGTTCCTGTTATAATCCTTAGTGTTCTTGTGATATCTGATTTAGTGTCCGTATTGCCTGTGGAAAGAAGCTTTTGCTCATTCTTTCTGTGTTTGCCTTCAGGGAGCGAAAATGTTTTCCTGACCTCATCGTGGTAAACAGTCGATTGTTGGGCTGGCTGGGGTCTTTTATTATCTTCTTAGCTTTAGTCTGGCAACGTTTGTTGTAGATGGAGTGCAGCTCGGGGAGTTACATCTAGCATATCTACTCTATTGTTTGAAAATGGACTACGAGTATGGTCTCTCCAGTCATAAACACATTCAGATTTCAGAGCTAAAACTCCCTTGATTTGAACTTAGCTTTGAATGATTAGTTTTCCTGGAAACAGTATGGAAGATGTTATTTTTTCGGATTTTTCTTTTGTTTTTGGCTTCCCATATAACTTCTCTAGAATTTCTTTGAATATCAAAACTAATTACTAATCTGCTTTAACCATCCTTACCTTTTTGAAAATAGCCAAGGTCAAATTGACACTGCTAGCTGCTCTTAAGTGTAGGGTATACAAGTTGTGCTTGTTTCCTTCATTTCTTGGATGGATATGGAAAGGAAATTTGTATGAATAACTCCCAGTTTTTTAAAGTCTTCAATTCAGGTTCTAAAATCTTGGGAATGCTCATATCATCACCCTAATTACTCCTGTTAATTATCAAGTGGGTATAGTGAGTTGGATTTGATTTTCCTCAACGTGATCACATTTTCATATAAATGTTTTTCAGTATTTAAAAGCTGTGCAGTTTCTTACCTTGTCAAGCAATAAAAATGCTTCAAATAGAGCTGACACTAACAAGTATCTTCCATGTCATATTGACACACTAAATTGCTGCAGAAGAACTGAACTGATTCAACTTGGTGTAAATATACTTTTAAGCAAAGGCTACTTAACTTGGCTGAGTTGAATATTTGTATTTAAGTGTAGAGAGCTGTTTGTCTTTTATATTTATAACTTAAATATTTGACAGCTGTAAGACTTGCATTTAGGTGAATAATTAAATTACTTGAATTATTACTTTTCCAGATGAGAAAGTTCAGTGATGCATCCTTTGCCAAAGAAAATAATATAAAAATGTGACTGTTGTTTAGTCCACTTCTCTTTCCACTCCACCTGCTTTAATCTTTTTTAAAGCAGTTCTAAACTTTTCAATTAAATAGAGGAAAGTATTTTCTAAACCTTAATTTCATCCTGCTTGAAAATATTATTCTTTCCCAAAGTTAGCATGCTTTGAATAGGATGTCTTTGTATTTGCCCGCTGAACTGAAGTTTTCACTACCTGAAGAGTTAACCTTTTTATACATAAACAGCAGTTGTTTGAAAATAAAATGAGGGAAATAGGAAATAAAAAAGCAAAATAAGTTGTTGCCCAGCAATTTCTTTCTTTTGCCATTTTATTTTTGGCCTTTAATATTGTGCTATTTTGCCACATTGTTGCTGCAGTGAGCTTTTACATCTGGAACAAAAACAAAAGTTTCAAGCAAGCAAACAGAATTTCTTTTTCTTTCAGAAAGCAGAGTACTTTTTATTTCTGCATGAATGTGTCAGTGAATACAATTTCTTTAGTTAAAAAAAAATTAGAGGCATCCTTCAGTTAAGCTTTCAGGATGAAGAGTGAACCTGTTTTCAGGTAAAAAAGTAAATAATTTTCAAAGCCCATAGTAGTTACTTTGTACCCTCTGACGTCGTAAGTTTTTCCAATGCTTTTTTTAAAAAAAGTTCAAAGTGGTTGAAAAGGTAATGAAGAAAAACTTACTTCAGTAAGGCATTTGATAAAGTAGACCATAACCTACTACTTGATAAAAACAGAAAAATGTGGGTTAGACAGCATCATCACCAGGTGGATTCATAACTGGCTGACCAACCACACTCAACATGTAGTCATCAATGGAACTGCATCTATATGGAGGGAAATATGCAGTGGAGTACCCCGAGGCTGTTTTAGGCCCAGTACTCTTCAACATCTTCATCAGTGATTTGGACGAGGGGATAGATGGGGAACTCGTCAAATTTGTGACACCAAGCTAGCAGGAATAGCCAACACTCCATAAGACAGGCTTAAGATATAGAAGGATCTTGACAGACTTGAACATTGGGTACTATCTAACAAAATGAAATTCAATGGTGAAAAAGTAAGGTTCTACATTTAGGCAAGAAAAACAAAATGTACAGATACAGTATATGTGGTGCCTTGCTTAATAGTAGTAACTATGAGAGGGATCTTGGAGTCCTAGTGGAAAGACATTTAAATATGAGCTAGCAGTCTGCTGCAGCTGCCAAAAAAGCCAACACAGTTCTAGGCTACATAAACACAGGGATAGAATCAAGATCATGTGAAGTGTTAATACCACTGTATAATGCCACACTTGGAACACTGTAAGGCCACTGTCAAAATCTAAAAGTGCATTCTTATGCCACACTTGAAATATACTGCATTTAGTTTTGATGGCCACGATGTAAAAAGATGTTGAGTCTCTAAAGAGTGCAGAGAAGAGCAACAAAGATGATTAGAAGACTGGAGGCTAAAACATGTAAGGAATAGTTGCTGGAACTGGGTATGTCTAGTTTGATGAAAAGTAGGAATGGGGTGACATGATAGTAGTGTTCCAATATCTCAGGGGCTGCCACATGAAAGAGGGAGTCAAGCTATTATCCAAAGCATCTGAGGGTAGGATAAGAAGCAATGGGTGGAAAGTTTTAAAGAAGAGATTGGATAACCATTTGTCTGAAGTGGTGTAGGGTTTCCTGCCTAAGCAGGGGGGTTGGACTAGAAGATCTCCAAGGTCCCTTCCAACTCTGTTATTCTATTCTATTCTAACTCATACAGAGTGCAACAGATTGATAAAATTTAGCCAATGAGTTTTTGACTGTTAAATCACAGGGAGATTGCTTTTGGTTGTGATGAATAATTGGATGCTCTGGGAATGGAATCAGTCTGTTATTCTTAATCAGACCCAGAGGCCTTGGTATTAAGAATAAGATTAGAATAAAATAGAATAGGGGTAGGCAACCCAATAAACATTCATATAGTTTGGATTTTAATTTCACAGTTCTTTGCAATTGGTATAATGAATGAAAGTGACAGTCTAAAATAAATGGTAGGCATCAGATTTTGATTATAGAGTTAGAGCTGTGTCCACTGTGCCAAAATGACTTCTAGACCACAGACTCCACAAGTATATTGTTAAAAAACAATTGGGCATAGAAAGCTAGAGTGAAAACTTGCAAGGCACAAGGGAGAAAGAGTTGAAAGGGCAAATATTTCCATGGATCTTGTTAAGTACAAAGCAGTTTTTTGACAAGTTATTCATGGGAAATAAATCCAGGGCAAGAGTGTGCAGTGTTTTATCTTTCAATACATAATTTAAAAAAAAAAATTCAGAAAGGTGGTAAACACAGACTGCCATGTTACAGCCAATGCCAAAATGAACCATTGAGAAAGTGTAATCCCTCTCTCTGACATGCTTTGTGGTGGGTCTCACCCATAGTCTTTTCTGGTGGAAAAGTTGGAACAAAAGTCTGGATCATTTGTGTTTGTGTGAGGGAGAGTAAATATTATAGGTAGCCCTCAAATTATGATCTCAATTGAGCCCAACATTTCTATTGCTAAACAAGACATTTGTTAAGTGAATTTTATGATCTTTCTTGCCATAGTTGTTAACTGAATCACTGTAATTGTTAAGTGAATCTGGCTTCCCCATTGACTTTGCTTATCAGAAGTTTGCAAATGGTGACTCTAGGACACTTAAACCTTCATAAATATGAGTCAATTGCCAAGGATCTTAATTTTGATCTTGTCACCATGGGGATGCTGCAACTGTCGTAAATGTGAAAAACAGTCATAAGCCACTTTTTTCAGTGCCATGTAACTTCAAACAGTCACTAAATGAAATGTAAGTTGGCAATTATCTGTAGTGAAATCTTTTTCTTACTTTACAAAATAACACAACCTGTTAATATTTTGAATTTAAATTTCCTAATGTTAAAAGCAATTTGATAATAAATCAATTTCTCAGAGAGGTTGTAGATTCCCCTTCATTGCATATATTCAAGCAGCTGTTTGCCATAAATACTTTAATTTGGATCCTTGTGAGGAATGAAGTTGATGTCCATTTCCTGAATGATTCCTGTTAATTCTATGAACTATGCCACTAAATCTTCTCCTGGAACATAGAAAATAACTGTTATTATTTAACTTTTATGAAATTACATTTTAGGCCTTTCTCTGGATAAATAATGCTGTTAAAATGCAATTGTCTTGTATACAGTTCAATTTAAAAAACACATTCTCAAACTAAGGCTGGATTAACTCAATGATTCTACAGTACTTTATAATAAATATAAGTTATAATATAAATACCTTGCAGTGGCTACCAGTCCAGATAACAAACACGTTGCTTTCTTTTGGAAATTCCATTTTTTCCTGTTAAAAATCATTCTTCCCTCCATCAGGTTTATGTCTCACATGTAAATGAATAAAATGGAAATGGATAAAAATACAACTAGTAGCTTTTTTCCCATTACAAAGCGAAGCATGTGAAGAATTTTAATGTAACAGTAGAATGTACTCCATTCTACATAACCCCAACCCTACATTCATCCCATGTCCATTTTTTAAAGAAATGATACATGGAAATCAATAATGCACATAACACTGTTCTGTATATTATTTCATGTTTATCTCTTTTTTATTTAGATTTTACTTGTTTCTCATAATTATTTTTAATAGAGTTATTTGATTTTAAACAACTAGACATTTGCGTGAGAGAGGAGTTCCTTATCTAATACATCCTTCCCTGTAAGTGTTTAAACGTTGAAACTTTAAAATATTTCAGAAAGTTCTTTCTTGCTTCTTCATCCTGACTTTGTCTGACAGTGTGACATGCCTTGAGGAGAAATGGAAGGATTTATGCAAGAGTAGCTACTTTGATGGCTTTAAATGTCATAATATGACATATTTTGTATGACTCCACAACTGGGTGTCATATCTTTTGACAACACATACTTACAACAGTACATTTTTATAAACTTTTTTAAAACTTTCAATTTATTTTGACATACGTATCCACTTGTAGGAATCTCAGCAGGGTGTATGAGATTTTTCAATATACTAGATATAACGTACTCTGACACCCACCCTCCCATAATTTGTCTTCTTGCTTTCTGACAGAGGAAGGTATTCAGAATGAAAAATGCATATTGTGAGAGAAAACAGATATCTATATTTGTAAATGTTATTTATATTTAAGCCTGAAAATAAATTGGCATATAAACAACGTGGTGGTGCTGATCTTTAAAAGCTAAGGCAAAAGACATCTTCATGAGTTTGCCCAGTTCTTATGACATACTATGAAAGGATTGCTTACTTGTCTTTCTTTGGCAATCATTTGATATCACAACTTTTTCTGTACTTGTGCCAGATTTGTTTTGATTAAAGAAATCTGTTTATGATTAGATATGTTATGGATTCACTTGGTATTCAACAGGCACTTTGGGATTTATCCTTAGGAAGTGGCATGGTTTATTGAGGAACTATGGGAAACAAAGAAACAGAATTGATACTCAGAGCAGAATTGATCATGAGAGCAATGTTTGCAGAAAATGAAGAAGGAATATGACTGTCATCCCTCCATGATTGACCAAACTTGGAAACCAAAAGCACACAATTATTTTATAGGATTTATAAAGTATCTCTAAGATTTATATATGATATTGAGGAAAACTTGATTAACATCTAACTGGCTTTAGCAGTTTTGTTGAAATTACAAGAAGATGCTGAATTAAAGCTTTGAGTGAATCCTAACCTTTGTAGTCCTAATGATTTGGGCTGGCAATAGCCTTCAGGGGAACAGGGATGCTGCAGGATGGAGAAAAAGTATCAACTGTCCCACATGGTTCATGCAGCAAAGAAAGACATTTTTGGGACATTTTTATTACCAAGGGTATAATTTACTGAGCCAACATGGATATGACAGTAGAAAGCCATTTTCACAGAAAAACAGCATAGTTAAACGTTCCCCATTTCCCGTGGCCCTCTCATTGTCACTTTATTCCATCCAATCAGTACGGTGAGTTCAGTTTGTTTGGGTTAATGGACTCTGCACCTAGCAGACTTTCTCAGCAGGCTACCTTGGTTCTCAGGCTCGGAGTCATTGCTCTTTGCATTCCTTTCCCTCCCCCGCCCATGACTCTCCTGTTACCCCCATTGCTTCTTGCTTGGCTGTGAGCAGGGTTTGCAAAGCAAGCCAAACCTCAGCCATAAGAAGGATGGTAGAACGAATCAACTTCATTACATTTTTTATTTATTGCTTGAGTTGGGTATACATTCAAACTCACTTTTAAGGGACATCTCACTGATAGATCTATAAACAGGACAAATGGTCCTTGTGAATTGGAAGCTATTATTAGAAGCTATCATTATTATCAATCGCTTTTAATTGATTAGCTTCTAGTCAATAGCTTCTAATATTTATCTATTGATAAAACTGTAGGCTAAAAGGTTGTTCTTAAAACTGTAATTTTGTTTGGATTTTATATTATAAATCTCTGTTGATTCAGAGTAGGACTATAGAATAGCATGAAAAACATTTTGGTAGCTGAATGTGTAAACAAATGTGAGGAGATTAATAGTCATGACAAAAGCATTTTTAAATTGGTCAGATTGTGTCAATCTGATTCTCTCATATTTCTATTCCAAATTTCCAATATATCTATCATTACCAACACAGAAGAAGAATAACTGTGTTATTAGAGTCCCATTTGTTTTGTAAATTTAGGATGAATTTCCTCTAGTGTGCTAAAGGAATTATCTTTAGAACTACTCACTTCTTAGATATAGGTGGTCCTTGACTTACAACCATTTGTTTAGTGACCATTCAAAAATTACAACAGCACTGAAAAAAATGACTTATGGCGTTTTTCACACTTGTGACCATTATAACATTTCCCATGATCATGTGACATGTGTTTATGATGGTTGCAATGTCTTGGGATCGTTTGATCTCCCTTTGTGACCTTTTCACAAGCAAGGTCAATGGGGAAGTCAGATTCACTTAACAATGTGTTACTAACTTAACTGCAGTGATTCACTTAACAACTGTGGAAAGAAAAGTTGTAAAATCTTCACTATCTCTAACCTGAAAATGATGCTGGTTTTCACAAAATCTGAGTGAGTGCTATGAAGGGAACTTACATCTGAGAAAACTGATTGTAAACAATGAGAACAAAAATAAATCAAGATATACAAAAGTATAAACCAAATAATATATTGGAGGATACTATCAGTTCCTTTTTTAAAAAAGTGTGAGAACAATATGGCGATTACTGCTTCATTATCAATAGCTTATAGGTAGAACAGTATGACATTCTCTGTACTCTGCTAGTCAGATTATCTGTTTGCTGCAATTTCCTATAGATTTATAACATTTTCTGGGTTTCAAAGTCAGGACAAATTAAGACAATTATGTGGTAAATTAAAGTTCTTCTGTGAGTGTTTGGGAGATGGAAAAGATGATAGGATGGAAGCATGCTAAACTTTCTTTAAAGGAATGCATGATGAGCCATAGGTAGAAATTGATTATTATTCAGTTCAATTAATATTTGAATTTTTAATTTCCACATCCTACTTAGAATTTTCCCCTGTGAAGGTAAGTCCTTCACTTACAAAGTTCGTTTATTGACCTTTCACAGTTACAATAGCACTGAAAATGATCATTTTTCACACTTATGACCATTGTAGCATCTCCATGGTCACATGATTTACATTTGATTACTTGACAAGTGGCATTTGTAACAATTGCAGCACCCTGGGATCATGTAATCTACTTGTGTGACCTTCTGACAAGCAAAGTCAATGGGGAAACCAGATTCACTTAACAATCATGTTACTAATTTAACATCTGCAGTGATTCACTTAACAGATGTGGCAAGAAAAGTCATAAATTGAGGCAAAACTCACTTAACAAGTGTCTTGCTTAGCAACAGAAGCTTTGGGCTCAATTGTGGTTGTAAGTTGAGGACTATCTGTATATTAGATAGGTTTACTAACTCAAAGGACAGCATGTAATGTATATAGTAGAATCAATATATATTGAATACAGCGTATTAAAGTGACCAATTAAAATAGCAATAATTTCAAATCAGCAAGTACAGTATCATAATAAAATTAGGAAATACAGCAAAAATAAAACTATTGAAACATAGCATAGCAGAATATTACTAAGTATGAGGATAATATAACAATCCTTGCTTAAAGCCAGAATAATAGCAATATACTGTAAGTCTCAGTTATATTTTTCTGGAAAGATATTCATAATTTAAGGCTGCCTCTGGAAATGCTGAGTGCTGACCAACCTTTATCTTTAATTCATCTAATGATCATATTGGGAGACAGGTGTTAGATATTGATGCTAGGAATCAATTTAGAACACAGAGTAAGAGCATATACAGATTCTGTGACCTCAATTCATGAAAAGTTAATGTGATTTACGTGGATAATTTTGAGCTGGAAGTGAGTTGAAATCAGGGAAATGAATACAATATTGACATATTCTTTCATACAATATTCCAATAGTCATATTTTGTGTCTTCAAGAACAATTTGATAGCTAATTAATTGGAAAGGTAATTTAAAGGAGAGTATCCAAGCATAAATCAGTGAAACTAGGCTATCTTTCATCTAGTAATGTCATAATTGGTAAAAGCATTAAATGTCATCCAGGATACTTGGGTGTGCAATACTTATGTGTGAATTCTACAAACAATAAGACATTCTTTATATGTGACATTAACATTAACTTTTTCCAGAGCAACTTGAATTAGATTCAAATGGACAAATGCTCAACCCAGTCTTATTTGGATTAAGTTTCATTAAAAAAAATCTAATTTGATTATTGCAGTCAAATATTAAGTACTTTCACTCTCCCATCTAAATCCAATTACAAGAACCATATGTTTGAGACGTAAAACATAGCACATTTATTTTTTACTTTAATGTACTTTTTATCCTGAATATATGAATAATCTTACTCTGGGATTTCCTGGGCATGCTCTGCATTGCATAGGAGATAAGATGGAACATGCCAGGCCCCAAAACATAACAGTGTTGCTGATGGAAATTATTCCAATTCCATATTAAAAAACAGCCATGCATGTTTCTATAGAACAATTACAAAATTCTGTTGTCCATACACATTGGCATTGTTCCAGAAATATCTAAACGTATTTCTAATATCCCTATTCTATCAATTATTTTCCTAGTTTTATAATTCTTTATTTTAATATGGATCCCCATATGTTGTCTAGAGAAGGAAATTGTTGAGGAAATTGGAATGAGAAGATGCTATATCATTTGGCTTATGTGTGGAGGTATTTATAATCTTAATATGAGATCAAATATAACGAAACAGTCAATGCTGAATGACAGCTTAATCTACTTGTTAAGAATGCAAGAAATAAGGACATCTAAAACAAAATTATTGTGTCAATATTCTATTCACAGAATTTTAGAGAAAAGAATATGGACTGTCAAGATATTTAATGAACAGTTATACATCTACAGTAATCCCATTTTTCTAATTTAGTAAGATTTGGTAAGGAAACTCATTACTCTAGAAACTAGTTTTGCTTGCAAGATCCTTTCTTCTGGAATTGCCTAGATCTCTTTTAAAAAATGGTTTGCAATTTAATTTAAGATTAGGTATGCTTTGTTATAGAAAACAAAATGACATATCTGCTATGTATTTCACGCCTATATTTAAAAGTATTTTTTGTATTGAGAGTTCCATAAATGAACATTGAACATACTGTAATACTACTGTATCAATATTGAATGGACATTTAACTAAATGTAGCCAAGATAGAAGTGGGTGATCAACCAGTGTCTGCAAAAAAAATTAACAAAATAAATGAAAGTGGTTCTGTATGAAAGTAGTCAAACTTTACAGTTTGCATAAGAGAAAATATTACTGGAACTTTCCTGGGGCAATTTAGCATCTGAAGTTTTACAGAAAGCTTAGTCTTAAGTAAAAATGGTAGTAAATCGTAAGGGAAACATTGTACCATTAGTTAATTAAATTTGCATTTCTTGTCTGAATTATTACTACACTTTTTAGTTTGAAAACATGATCGTGGATAAAGAGGAATTATTTAACAGGTTTGTTTTTATTCAAATTAAGGTGTGGTGCAGACAGAAACTAGTTGTAAGTGATGTACATATAATACTCTACTATATAAACATGTTGGTTACAAAGAAATGATTCAATATATTTCTTTTTATGATTTAATGTTTACATTTTCTTCTAAGTGCTTTCCTGATTTTCACTTATAAATTGAGCTTTTCGCATGTGTGTTTTAAATTGTTTGTGTACATTCACCATAATGCAAAATATGTTCATTGAAGAAAAATATAAATCTTGATAAAATTTGCTTCCAAATAACTAATTATGCCAATGGCTTTAATACTATTTATCCTATGTACTAAAAGAATAAATCATTGCAGGAAACTCCAACATGGAGCCTTGGATTAAAGACAAAACATATGTTAATCCTATCTTTTCACCAAAATTAAGGTATGCTGTTCAACATACAATACATAATAAAGAAAGGACTGGCTTATTCATATTAATAGAGCACAGAAGCATTTTATGCTTACTTTATATGTAACATTAGCTACATTAAACTGGTAGATAGCTTTAGTGAATAATGTCAGAATAAATCATTCTCCTGTTTCATATCTGAGGTGAAATTCTGAAAAGAAGCAAGAGAGCATAAACCATTCTACACATTCAGGCTCAAAATGATGGAGCCTCAGTAAAAAGTGTCAAATATCTGGGGAAGGCTGAAATCTTAAAATGATTCTCTATTAAATAGTTTCCTATTAATGGTTTGAACATAACTTTATTTGGCTATGGATTAATTAGCTCAGTGCCAATTGCCTTGATCCTGATTTTCTGGAATACATAATAAATAATTTAACCAGTTAGGAATACTTGAAATAATTCAAATTTCTCTCTCTCCCCCCACCCACTCCCCCACCACTTTCTCTCTGCCCCCCTCCCTTTCTCTCTCTGTGTGTGTGTATGTGTGTGTGTTAAAAAAACAAGCTAGACTCAGAGATATCCCTCTCTAAGGCAAAATTAAAAGGATTGTCTCAGTCATGGAAATTGACTGACCTACACATGAATCTAATTTTTAGCCTATCAGCGGAGCCCCACCCCCTTACACTTCAGGGCAGCAAGCTGTCTTACAAGGATGAGGATAATTTGTACAACAGACATAACTCTATTCTTCAACATCTCACTGTAAAGCTTGAGTTAGACTTCTGTGTCATTGCACTTTACAGAATATATGTGTCTGTCATTTGGAGATGGTTGTATTGCTATTGCATTTATACTTCTGCAAATGTAAACTTTCTGGTTAGGGTTGCTCAAAAAGGAATGTACCTTGCCTTCTGCCCACCTCCCAACAGAAGTTAGATCAACCAATCAGCATGCAGAGTACACATCACAGTTGACTCATGAACCAATGATCACAGAGGCTACGAACACGGGGAAAGCGAGCTGGCATCAAGAACCGGCTGAGGGCCCGCGCTCACCGCACACCTCTACCTAGCACTCCATCTACAACAAACGTTGCCAGACTAAAGCTATAAAGATAATTAAAGACCCCAGCCACCCCAACAATAATCTCTTTACCACGATGCGGTCAGGAAAACGTTTTCGCTCTCTGAAGGCAAACACAGAAAGAATGAGGAAAAGCTTCTTTCC
>JAEANM010021653.1:0-11793 GCA_017656035.1 Myanophis thanlyinensis
AATAAATAAATAAATAAATAATGTGCAAACTGGTCATAAGTCACTTCTTTTTAGTACTATTGCAACTTCGAACAATCACTAAACAAATCTTTGTAAGTCGGGGACCACATTTACTGAATTTTCCAGTTGTGCTGGATACATACAATTTAACACACCCAGCAAGATGAAAAACCAGCTTCCATAATACACACATTTGCACTACTAAATAAAGCTCCAATTGTTTGAGAGGGTTTGTTTTGATTATATGTGCTTATTTTTTCCATCACCTCTCATTTAATCTTTTTACTATGTTGTCAAATGTGTTTCAATTATTTCTTAATAGGTAAGTGATTACTACCACCTCAATAGATTAGACTGTGTTCTCTACACTTTTGAAGGTTCTCTTTATATATATTCATATGTTATCCTAGCAATTCAGCCTCCTCATTCCCCACTAGAAGGCTAATAACAAAAATTAGATAGAGAAATTGGCTTAACAGATATAAACATAACCTGAATAAATTGCAGATTAGGTAAACATTTTGGGACATTGGCTTAAATGTTCCCTAAAGTAGTATTTAACAAAGGGACTCAAAAGTGCAGAATTTGTTTAATTTAAATGATCACTTTCTAGTCGAAATATCTAGTACTCAATGGAATTGGACAAAATCTCCCATTATCAATATTCATTACTAAAACAACAACCAACTTGGAATAAAAAATGTCCATGCATATAAAAGAGATACGCTAGTGAAACCTACCTGAATTGGAGCAGAACTAAACTTAATTCTTCGATCTGATGGGATTACCTCCTCTTCTGACAATCCTCTAATTTCCAAATATTCTTTGTCACGTTCATAAAAGTTGTTATCATCTCTATTTTCTTGGCCATCAGTTCCAGCCTTCTTCCAATTAAAACTATAAACTGATTTTATCTTGGGAACATTGCAATTGGTATGCCTAGATCCAGGAGAGCTCTGAAAATCTTGTTCTTTTTGCATTTCCCTATTTTCAGGTGAAAATGAAGCTACATGGAAAGTAGTGTCATCAATAATGACAGGCTTTCCTGGCATTTCTATATTCTCAGTTACATCCAATATCATTTTTTGCAAAGACAATGCTTTAGATTCTGTTTCTGCCTTATTATTTTCTAAATCCTGTTTGTCACTTCTGTCTACTACTATCTCTTGTTCACGTTTTAGGCCAGATAGGCCTGAAGAGGAGTAACAGGCACTTTTAATTTGTGTTTCACTTGTTAAAACAGGCAAAGTGCTTTCTGACTTTTCATTAACTAAAGTAGTTACTTTAAGCCCCTTCCTGGTTTCAGTAAATTTGGAAGACTCATTATACATAGCATCAAATCTACTAATCCTTTCTGAAACAGAAGCCTCTAACTGTACAACTGACCCATCTGCTTTCTCCACAATCTCTACAGGCCTGTTTCTTCCTTCAGGGAATACTAGACTACTTCTACGTCTGACATTTATGGTTCCCTCAGGAATCTCCCTAGGCTCTGTGCCCATTTGCATGAATAAGTTTTTAATCCTGCTGACATTAGAGCCGTATGTTCTTTCCCCGATTTGCTCAGAAGTGGCTCCTACTGCTTCTTGTTCATCAAAATTCTTTCTCAGGGATTGGAACTGAGCCCTATAAGCATTCCTAAGAGGAGTGGGACTTTTAATAGATTTTTCTCCTGAACACTCTGACTTCATGTTTATGAATTTCAGAAAGCTACACCAACATATATAAAAGCTACCTAACTTCAGAAGGTTACACCAACATATATAACAACTGTCTAACTCTGATAAGAATTGAGGATGCACTTAAAAAAGATTCTGTCTAGGTCATACTCAGAGGCAGCAGATATGGATTGTAGTATCGAGGGGGAGGGGAACCAGATGGGAAATCAAATGATGTTCCAGAGAAAAGTTGGTGAAACCTGCAATACATAAAAAAGGATTTTGACTTATACTTGAATTTGTAGCTTCCACTTATGTGATTTATACATTTATATTGTAACAATCTTTGCAATAAAGTGAAACAGTTATACATATACTGTTACCTGATTGTAATTCCACCTTATGAATTAAGGCCACTTCATCTTGGCAAATACCAGTATTCATTCTGAATATCTCACTGATACTTAGGTTCTTGGAGGAAAGGTAAAATTCAAACAAAATGAAGAGACTTTTAAAGCTTTAATGACAGTATAATCTTGTTTTAAAATAAGCCCTAAATATATAATATTTAAGTCAGGGCTCAGTCTCTTTTGAACTCCATTGATAGAGCTCAAATGTTCAAATTAAGACCAAACAATTTAGGTGTATTTCTTTCACAAATGATTAATTACTATGTCCCATACTTGAAATTAAGGAACAGAGATTCTATGGAAGATTAAGTTTAAAACCCTGTTTTTTTTCCTGTTAGCCATTTGATATCCTGTGAATAGGTCCCTTGCCATATCATATAACATGGAATAAGTGTCTGAGAATAACCCAACAACTACAAGTTCTTGTGTGTTGGTGTTACAATTTGTATTGGTATCACATATTCTATCACAGATATTGTTTCCCTATTTTATACAGCATCTTGTTATTTTGTATTGTATAAATATCATATATAATGATATCATTCAACTACAAATATTTTCTTCTATCGCTACTACATATGAGCATCAAACACTTCAGACGACATGCAAATGAGAGGCACATTTCCACTAAGGAACAACTATTTCTTCTGTGTGAATGCCTACCATAGACATGCCCTATCCACCAGTTTCAAATATAAACAAACAAGATGGAAAATAATCCAAGAAACTGCGTGAAAAATGATACAGCTCATGATCACAGATGTACACCTCAGACTGAATAAATATCAGCATATCATGGAAAATCTCAAGGAGCAATTACAACATACCAGCATACCAGAGCACACTGAAAGACTGACAATGACCATCGAGAACCCTTCCCAGAGAAATGCCAGAAAAAGGAAAACTGAGCTGCAAACTACTGAAACTAAATCCCAGAACCAAAGAGGCAATAGAACCTGAATGGCTACTAGTCAACATATCCAGTTGCCCATTATCTACTGCAGAACACAGTTTTCTACAGAAAGGCCTCAAGTACCACACAGATGACACTAATCATCTAGGAATTTTTCCAGTCCTAGAAAAAGCATTTAGAACCATAGAACATCCCACAGAGACTCATAAAAGCATAAAACTATCATATCACAGATCAAAAGGATATGAGAAAAAAACCAAATCAAAGCAGAGACAAGCAACCTAAAGAAGGACCAATCTATTATCATCCTACCAAGGCCAAACCATTATTATGATGGGCAAATCCCAAAACATGTAAAAAGCCAAAGAATTATTGGAAGACAAAGAAACTCACACCCTAGTAAACAAACAAATAAACAACATAAAAACTAGACAACAGGATCAAGATAACTTTTGGTGACCTCACCAAGAAAGGTAAAATCACTAAAGAACAATAGTGGTGGATGAAAAACAGTAGACACGTCTTCCTGTGCTTTTATGAAAGGCATATCTCTTTGACCAATTGTATCACTACCAGTAACCACAAACTACATTGTTAAAGAACTAACAAATAAGCTTGGATGACTCACAAAAGGAAATAAATATTCCATCAACTCATTACAGTGCCTCCAAATGATCAAAGACCTGACCATAAACAAAGATGAAATCATGGTCTTATTTCATGTCACAGTATTCTTCACATCTGTATTCCAGAATTAGCAAAAAAAAAAAAAAAAAAAAACCACCATAACACTATGGTAGAACACAATACACCCTATTTAACTAAATACACCAATATTGCATTACCCAGAATCATGGACCTTATCAACTGTTGCCTGTTCACATACTTTCAGTTTAACAGAAAAATATATCAACAAATCAAAGGAACTTCCATGAGATAGCCACTTAGAGAATTTATAGCTAAGACCTATAATCAAACACCTGAAATCTATAACATCCCCACACATAGAACTAATATTTGGCTCCAGTACAGATAGTCCTCAATTTACAACACTTCATTTAGTGACAATTTGATGTTAGAACATTGAAAAAAATTATTTATGAATGAAGGAAAAGGAAGGAAAATTATGCATGATGGAATTATGGCACATCCTGCCATACATAAAAACATTTCAGAAGCAGAGCACAGCTTCTAACATCTGAAGTGGGCATTGTGTGCCTCCCAGAGGCTATCATACAAGGACAAATCATGCATCATAAAGATGAGATATACTTCCAATGTGATATACCAGATCCCCTGTATGGAAATGGGGAGGAAGCTAACCACCAGATTGCAAGAGCACAAGCGAGTGGTCAGATGAGACTCTTTGGAAGCCTCACATGGCAATGAATGATATTTAATTTTGCAGCTACTAAGATTGTTGGCTGTGCAGGTACAAAGATAGCCAGGGAAATGATTAAAGCCCCTTGTCAGTTAACAGGAGTGCTGGTTTATCACCAGCTTAACAAGCACTTAGGAGCTGAAAGCTTGGCAACACAAGGAAACAACAGCCAATTGCCAACCATCAACACACCAAGCTGCCAATAGGAAGACATCACATAAACATGACTCACAAAATAGGCCAATATCATCCAGTATGAGGCCAGACACTCAGAAAAATAAATCTCTGGTCCTAGTGACCAGGATGGATAAAATTCAATGGGTTTTTTTTAAAATCAGATTTTTATTTAAATCGGATTTTTTAAATTTAAATTGATTTTTATCAAATTTATTTTAATAACATGCTTTTGGAGTAAAAATCTATCTAAAGATAGTTTTCTATTTAAGATACATTAATAATTTAATTTATTCAGCATGAAATGGAGCTTAGTGATGTAGCATGAGGCTGTATATTCTGTAATATTGGGATTGTCAGTGAATAAACAGTGGGTCATGTTGCTCTTTAAAAATTATGATTGAAATCGAATTGACTTAAATTAAGCCTTTTTACTAGTGATTTAAATCATGATTTAAATCAACTTGATTTAAATCAAATCCACCCTGCCAGTGACCGACCCACATTGGACCTTGCAAAGTGAGTTATAACTGCTTTTTACACTGTTGCTGTGTACCAAGGTCATGTGATCCCCTTTTGCGACCTTCTGACAAGCTAAGTTCAATGGGGAAATCAGATTCACTTAACAACTGGATTACCAACTTATCAACTGCAGTCATTCATTTAACAATTGTGACAATTAAGGTCATAAAATTGGGCAAAACTCACTTAACCACCCTCTCACATACAAGTAATCTATTTATGACCACAATTGAGCCCAACATTTCTGTTGCTAAGCAAGACAGTTAAGTGAATTTTGCTCCATTTTATGACTGCTCTTGCCAGAGTTGCTAAGTGGATCACTGCAAAATGAATCTAGCTTCCCCATTGATTCTGCTTGTCAGAAATCGCAAAAGGTAAATCACATGATCTCCCCCAGACACTGCAACCATCATAAATATGAGTCAGTGCCAACATCTGCATTTTGATCACAAGGCCAAGGGGATGCTGCAACAACTGTGTGAAAAACAATCATAAGTCACTTTTTTCTGTCTCTTCACTAAATGAACTGTTGCAAATCAAGAAATCAAGGACCAACTAGAGAAAACACACAAGACAATCAACATCTTCAAAGGAAGAAGAAAAAAAACCATTCTCTCCTTCCTAGATATTCTTATCACCCTAGACAGTGATGGCAAATTAGAAGTACAAGTTTATTTAAAAAAAGACCTACCCACACCAAGTGGTCCACTACCAAAACAACAATCCAACTTTCAACAAGGGAAGCTGTGTAAAAACACTACTTGGACAAGACAAAGCTACTACAGCAACCCTGGACACCAGAGAAAAGAGATAGATAGATAGATAGATAGATAGATACCAACAAAAAGGATATCCATACAATTTTATCAAAAAGTACCTGACCACTTAAGCCTACTGTAGTTTAACTAACAGAAGCTGTTAAAAGGATTTTGCCATTCATCAAAAATATGTCTATTACAACCACATGGCATCACCACAGCACACAAACCAACTAAAGCCCTCCAAAATATCTTAAGTAAGCCAAAAGACTCAGGAGGCCCAGAAGAAAAAAAATATAGTGTACAATGTAAGGATTGTTAACAGCCACTATGAAAGACAAACAGGTAGAGAAGATTAGCAGAGCACATCCATGAACACCAAATAGCAGTCAAAGAAATGATAAAAGCTTGTTAATTTCAAAACACATGAACAGACTCAGCCATAGTTTCAGTTAGGAAACTGCGGGCATCCTAGATCAAGCCAAGTCCAAAAATGTCAGACAATTCCTGGAGGCCTGGTAACCTGACTATCAAGAGGCACATAGATACAAACATCTACACACCACTCAAAAAAAGACAATCAAAGGAGGCCAAAAGGAAGCAAAGGGACCAACATGTAGTAATCAACACCCACATGAGCAAAGATTAACATTAGACAACAATCAACAAACAATATTTATTTACTTATTTTAATACTTATTTTAATTTATGTATTGGTTCTAAAAAAAGTAAACATTTTCTTTAAAAGCGCCAGTGATGAAGCACTTATAAACTGCCTTCAGAAGTTGTGGGTGCTTCATCACTGGAGATTTTTAAGAAAAGATTGGATAGCTACTTGTCTGAAATAGTATAGCTTGAGCAGGGGGTAGGACTAGATGACCTCCCAGGTCCCTTGCAGCTCTATTATGATTAAATCAAGAAACCAATTCAGACAAATAAGTTAGTTAAATAACCCTAAATAATAAACCAAGAACACTCCCACCCATACTGACAGGCAAGCCACTATTATATAAAAGTAAGAACAAACCCACCCTGTCCAAACATTATTACCTAATTTGATAATGAAATTGTCTGCAAAAAAAAAAAAACCTAAGCTCAGAGAACACCATATTCGATGTGTTTTGCTGCAATATTCCTGTACTAGAGTTTCACCAAGTGATGACACATAATCAGATATCATTTTTCTTACAGAAATGGTGAAAGTGACACGATCATTTGAAATACCAACACTAAGGCAGCAACACCAATTTTTAGAATGCCAAACCAGTGCATCAGCAAATGCACACATTAAACACTGGCTTCAATAAATCTGGGAATGAGAGTGAGAATCAAATACAAGGAAGCCCAGAATCAGCAAAGAAAAATAATTTGGTATGAAAAGACTTGCCTGTTTCCCTGGTAGTCTTGTCAGCATGACAAAGACCCCTGAAAGGTGCACAGAAATGGCATGAAGAATTTTAAGAATGAAAAGCAAGACAATCTCAATTTCCCAACTTGGGTCGGTGTCAATATTAGGTCAACTAACTGCATTTCACAAACATTGACAATCATCCCTAGTAACAGGGAGCCAGTTGGCAGCCTTTGCCATGGTGGATGGGCAAAAGAAGGAAATGGTTGTTTGCTTCCAGCTTTAGTGAGCAGCACATGACCGATAATAGAGACAGCAAAATCTCTCATTAGTGCCGTTTCCGCCTTCTCCGCGGTACAACTTCGTCAATATCTATGATCCCCCCTTAGAGAAGGTGCACATATGTACGCTCGCTTGCCCGGACCGCCCTCAGAAGCGGGGAAGCCTTTCAGAGCTGCCGGAGAGGAGAAAGAACTCGCGCCCATATTGCATCCAGAATTGAGGAGTCGGTCCTTTGCTCCACCGGCAAGGTTTGGATGTGGCTGCTCGCGTCTCTAAACCCCCTTCTGGGAACACGGCATCTTCCCTGCTCCCACGCGGCCTTCTCTTCTCGTTCGTGAAGGGATGGCAGGTAGAGAGAAGGAAAGCGAGAGAAACCCACAGAGTGAAGGGTTTCTCTGCAAATAACGAGCGAAGGCGGGACTGCTCGGTCTCAAGGCAGCGGGAAAAAAAAAATCACGTTTCTGCGCTGCTTGCGCAAGAAAGAAACCCGCTAAGGAGGAAGTCTTGCAGTGGGGAGCGGGGGGAGTTAGGAGCTCGCTAGAAACCATGTGGCAATGAAAGAAAATGCACATTTTTCTTTTCTTCGCCTCTCGCGCTCTGCCCACCCCTTCCGCGTGATGAAAGTGTGGTAAAAACTCCCGCGGCGGAAAACGCCGAACGGAGCAGTACACCTTGCAACAGGAGATGGAGCAGCAGCAGCAGCTCGTCTGGATAAGCAATGCAGGGAACCTCGCGAGGGAAAAGAACAAGCTGGCGCGACGCAAGAGCCGCCGCGCAGCCCGTCTGCTTTTGGGGTGGCGTGGGGGGAGGTGGAAGGGGGGGCGGAATGCCTAAACAAAAGCGATTCGTGAAGCAGGGACCTCTACCCCTACGTTCACTTCGGGCATAAAAAAAATGTACCATAGCGTGGCAGTTCATTGCATGCCAACCTACCCGGAGTGTGGGCGTTGCAAATATCAACCGCTTTTGCCCTCTGTTCTATTCTAGGGGTGTTGCCGCGGCTCAAGCCGCCAGTCCCGTTTAATCATCATCGCCAATACAGTTTCCCCACCACCACCACCAGCCCCCCCGTCCAGCACCACAGTTACAATTGCTGCCACATACCCGAATGTTACACCAGCTGGACTCCGCGACACCAGAAGAGGCACACGGCTGACAGGCGAGGTAGTTCCCGCACTGGACCACGCCGCTCCGTCAGCCGAGAGAGATGGGGTAACAAGCCGAGGCTCTGGGAAGACAAACCTTCGAGGAGTCCGGGCGACTCTCTTCCACTTGAGCCAAGAAACTCTGAGAGGTGTTAAACCTCTTTAACGCGTTGCAATGGTTTGCTCCGCGGGAGAGAAGGGGAGACACAGATACCACACTGCTGCTTCTACCGTCGCCACTGCAAGAGCCCAGCAAATGGGCCTTGCCGAAGCGAGCGGAAAAGGAACGACTGCTGCTGAGCGTCTCGGACACTCCAGCGTGGCCTTTTAGTAGCTTCTGGCTACGAACCACCCCGCCCCCTCAATCAGTCCCACGCACGTGCATTCATTCTGAAGGCTGATGCGGAGATCGGCGCGCTCTTGCAATCAAGCCTAGCAGTTGCTTTGACCGGAGGTGCTGAGAAATAAATTGGAAACAGCAAGAGACTCAGTAAGGACCTTGTCCTGGAAGTGCCCCTGTAGTGGACTTCTCCAATTTCTCGCTGGCTTTATCTCGGCTTGTCAATCCCTCACCTAAGGAAAACCCATCTGCAAACGTAAGATGGAGGCTCCCTCTGGTTGCGATCCCCAGCTATTTCCATCGCTATGGGCACTTAGTATTTTTGAACGCTAATGTTGCATATAATACATCCAATATATTTAGACCATCTTAACAATTCATCTTGGTTTAAAAAGAAAAGTATCTATTCCTCATATTTAATTTATTTTTCTGAGGGTGTAAACTTTGTTTACTTACCTTATATTCACAAAATACCACAAACCACACATTTAGATGAATAAATTGTGTGAACAGCCTTATGGTTAGCTTGTGGTTTGAACTAATTTAGACAAAAAATTGTTAAGCTAAGATAATTGTTATGAGGACCTCACTATATAAAACAAACCATCATCTAGTCTAGCTTCCTGAAACAGATCATCTGTGAAAGCCATCCCTAATTTGCCTATTTTATTTTTAATATATTTCATGAGCTCATTACATATTTAGAATTCTAAAAGCAAAAGCTTAATTAAAAGTAACTTAAAATTATTATATTGATTTTAATTTACTTAAGAAAAAGTGGTTTCTTAAGAAAAAGTGGGCCAGAAGCAGCATGAGAAAGTTTTTCCCCATAGGATTTACTGCCTCCAAGCAATAAAAGTCTGCATAATCAAAAATGAACAAACAAACCAATATTTGGTGAGCTACTGTTAAAAGAGTGAATGGGGTTCTTACAACATTTCTTTACAAAAGTTTTCTTTAATTACAAATTTTTTCTTTAATAACAAAGTTTTTCAGATTATGTAAACATAAAAGATTGAGGTTTATTGCTGTTCGTCAAATTATTGTAAGACTGAAAATCCAAGAAACAGTAAAATTGATATATCCATTTTTCTTTTTATATTGATTGTCCAAGTTCCTTAACACATCTTAGCACATGTTAATACTTTTTTTAGCTTTGTGTTTACCTCCCAAGTGTCCCTTTTGATAAGATGGGCAGATACATGTAAATTAGATAAATAAATAAATAAAACAAAAATAATTAAGGGAAGAAAAATAACTCACTCCTGGGAAAGCCAAAAGTGTGAAAAAGAAACCCAAATTATTCTTTACTTTATTCTGCTTGGTGAAAGATGGAGCAGAGAAAAACTCCAGACAGGCTTTCCATATAATCTACATAGGGTTGCCTGGAAAAGCATCTGAAAACAGCTGGCAATTAGGCAAGCAACTCCATCAGCATTTGTTAGACCTCTGCTCCACAAGCTGCATTAGTTGCCAATATGCTTCCAGGTTCAATTCACAGGGCTGAAAAAGCCTATAAACCTATAAAGCCATGTTTTTGAGGGTCTACCTCTCCCCACATATATGTACCCTTTGTATCAGAATTGGCATGTTATGCATCTCATTTATAAAGGTGTGTCATCAGGCAAGATTCAGAAAGAAGCCTTTTCTGCCATAAAGTCCATTCTGTGGAACATTATTCCTTCCCTCCTCCCCACTGTGATTGCAGATTGGCTCCCATCCTTCCCAGGTTTGAGGAAGGCAGGGAAGACACATCTTTCCCACTGTGTCTAGGTGTCTGGCAATGATTGGGAACCAATGGGAAAAAAAAGTTATGTAATTCAGGATTGAACTGTGGAATCATTGATGCTCTCCGAGTTTGGTTGTTTGCTTGCAGGCTTTTACTATCTGAGTAGGTAGTATATCATAGTTAGTGAGCATCCCTTCTTACACAGAGTAGTTGTTTTGCTGGTGTTGATGGGGGTCTGGTTTTCTCTTTGGTAGCTCTTTGATTGGGTTATAGTTTTCTGCTTGATTGTCTTATGTTAGTTCCTACTTAGCTGGGTATTGATTGCTGAACAGGATGTGTACTGTCTTCTTTTAATCCTTAGCTTCTTTTATTGTCTCTTGAATGGCATGTAAATGTGGTTTATTTCTGTGTCTATTGATGGTTGGTTTGGCTGAATGCCAAACTTTCAGGAATTCCCCAATGTTTTTGAATTTAGCTTACTCTAGGATACTCTCAGATTCCCTGTTAAAACTGTAATCCATGTGTTATGATTAATGAGTTTTCATTCTGTGCTCTGATTACTAGTTGATGTTCATGGGTACGCTCTGATAGTCTTCTGTCTGCATGTCCTACATAGTGGCTGTTATAGTACTAATAACATAGTATTAGTACTTGTTATAGCCGAAAACCCGGTCCAAATCGGTGAAAGGAAACTCAAGAAACCGGGTCCGTTTGGATGACCGTGAGGGGTCCCATTTTATTCAAACCGCGAGTAAAACTCATGATGCGGATTCTGTCAGTGAAAAGGTGAAGCTTAAGGGAAGCCGGCTTTTTATATTTGCCGCAACTTCAAATTTCTGCGCTTCCCATTGGCTGGTGGGCCAGCCAATGGGCATCGACGTCCCGACAGCCAATCCGCTGTCGGGTCGTCCGTTCAAGATGGTGGACCAGTGTGTAGACTCTGGCCGCACATGCGCAGTATACAACACTCCTCCCCTCTTAGTTTGGGTTTTTCTAGAGGTGTCGATGGAGCATGCGTAGTCCTGTAAGTATGCAGGGCGTTGCAGAGTTCGCGTTGATCTGCGCAGGCTCTGCTCATTTGGACTGCTGCTGCCGCCCTGTAAGGATGTGTCAGGGGCTCTCTCTGCTCCTGG
>JAEANM010021655.1:0-11793 GCA_017656035.1 Myanophis thanlyinensis
GTCTCAGCAGCTTCTCAAGGCCTCCGCCGCCTCCTCCTCAAGGCCTCCTTTCTGCCCTCCAGCCTGCCCTGGTCTCCGGAGCCTGTCATCCCAGTGCCATCTTTTATTGTAAAATACACAGCCTGAGAAAGAGACTTCTTTATCTCAACTATATTTCATATATTAGTTTCCTTGTTTGATTTCTTGTAGTATAAAATTGGAGGGGAAAGAAGATTTGTGCAATTATTTTCCCTATGAAACAATATAAAACCAAAGTTGGATTCTGAAGAAGCAGGATAGAAAGAGTATTAAAACTAGCAGAGGCGGAGCTGACACCACGGCCACACGACGGGCGATCCAGATGCTCCGAGATCACTGTCGATACTCCAGCCGCTGGATGGTCCATTTGGACCCAAACCGTCCCATAGGGATGGTGAGAGGCGAGGGCACATCCAGAGGATTCCAGGGACATCAGAAAGTCCCTGGTTGATCCAGGTGAAGCCCTCTTGCCAGCCTTCAAAGCTGCTGAAGCTGGGACAGCTCCGGAACAGTGGAGAAAGATTGGAAACAGTGTGTCAGCTGGGTGAGATGAGCTTTTAAACTGCTATTTTCCTTAAGAGAACACCCTAAGGATTTAAAGCTAATCTAAGAGTGTTAAAGAAGAGACTAAGCAACGAAATTAAACCCAATTATAAACATAACTTTTTTCCCTTTGTTTTCCTGGACTCTCACAAAAGCCCTTTAAACTGAAGCTGGACTGGTTTTGCTTTTCTTTCTTTTTTTCTATAAAAGTTTTGGACTTTTTGATCTAAATGTTTTTTTTTCTAGGTTCTCCAGATTGGATTAATTTCTTCTTTTATTTTAATTCTTCTCTCTTCCTCATTTACATCTCTTTTGGCTCTTTTTTCTTTTGAGTTTTTAAGCCTGATTGTCTGAAGTGAAGTGAAGTGAAGTGAAGTGAAGTGAAGTGAAGTGAAGTGAAGTGAAGTGGGGGGTAAGGAGTATCACTATCATTTAGAGACAGGGGTCAGACATGCTGCCGTTTGCTGAAGTTGCTTACAACAATGCAGTCCACAGCAGCACAGGTCTGATGCCATTCCAAATAACTAGTGGGTAGATTTTGTCCTGATGCCAGAACTGCCACAAGAACCCCCTTCATCGATGTCCTTGCAAGAGTGGATGGACTTTGTGAGCGGCGTTGAAACAATCAGCGAAGGCATACAAAAAACAAGCAGACAAACATTGGACTGATCCAACCCCCTTCAGAGTTGGGGAACAGGTGTATCTGTCAACAAAGTATCTAAAACTAAAGCTCCCCAGCAAGAAATTGGGTCCAAAGTTCCCAGGCCATTTCCAATAGTGACGATAATAAATCCAGTCACCGTGCCAATCAGCCTCCCTAAATTGCTAGGCAAAGTGCATCCAGTGTTCCACAGCAGTCTGCTCAAACGTCAGGTGGAATCTCGGACTAGACTATATTGCGGGGAGTCCTAATGTATTTAGTGCAGTGGAAGGGGTATCCTCTATCCTCTTCTTGGGTTAAAAGCCACAATATCAGTGTAGATAGGTTAGTTAAGAAGTTTCATGAGGAGTTCCCTCACAAACCAAAGAGCTCTCCGGGGGGGGGGGGGGAGGGTGGTTGCTGTCTTTGGGGGAGAGACTGCTGATTGACTTTCCTTGTGTTACAGGAAAACACCTTTCATTGAAGGGGGGGCAGCCTGTCAAGCCTAAAAGGACATTTTGGACTGGGGCATTTTTCTGCTACATAATATTAGCCATTGCTTCGCATATTATATGGAGTCTTTTAGCTTTGACATATTTTTTCTTATTTCTGCAAGGCTGCCGGGCTGGAGGAGTGGCGGTGGATGGAACCGACTCAGGGTTGTTATCTAGTTTACACTCTTTTAGTAGAATTCTAATGGGAAAGTTTCTCTGGGCTGTGAACACCTGCTATGGGAAGTCCTAGGTGAAACATTGGTACTTTCTTTGAAGGGGTTGGTGAGAAATTAACATGATAATTAGTGGGGTGGAACTTTCGTTTTTACTTGATTGGAGAAAGTCCGGGAATCTTAGATTCAGGATTTCTCCAGACCGTACAAAAACAATGTCTTCAATAAAATCTTATTCTATGGACTTTCGTTTCTTTGGAATTCTGATTACATTGCTGATATTGTGTAGAACCCTCACAAGCCCACAGATGCTTTCCTAGACTCTGGGTGCACGAGGTGCTTAGTGAGCAAGTTAAAGAACTAGACATTCAAATCCGATCCCTGCCTCAGCTGATACAGTTTGAACAGGTGGATGGGACCTTAATGGGAGATGCTCCCGCCACGCTAGTGATCGAGCCACTCTGCTTAGAAGTTGGGGAGCACTGGGAGCTCATCCGGTTCATAGCAGCCCCAAAGATGACGGATTCCTTGATGTTGGGGCTAGCTTGGCTCGACAAGTGGGGCCCAACCATAATGTGCGAAAGAGGGTATAGAAAGCTGAAGATAGCCACTAGCCCCATGCCGCTGCCACCCAACAGCCTCCCTAACCTTCATTATCCTAACCGGCCAAGCAGAGAAAGAAAATAGCAGCCACCACCACTGAGGTTACTCCAGGCACAGCGGACGTGCTGCCAGAATACTGAGACCTCACAGAGGTCTTCAGTAAGCAGGAATGCAATGTGGCCCGCCCCACCGGCCCACAGACTGTGCCATTGAATTCATGCCGGGGGCCACACTGCCAAAGCTAAAAATGTACTCGATGACGCCGAAGGAGATGGACGAATTGAGGAAGTACATTGATGAAAATCTCATGCTGGTGTTCATCCAGCCAGCCAATTCCTGGGTGGCAGTTCCCATCCTGTTTTGCGAGAAAAAAGACGGGTCGATGAGATTGTGTGTGGATTTTCATGGGATCAATACTGTGAGTGTGGAAAACACCTACCCATTCCCACTGATGAAAGATCTGCTCAACCACCTGGCTAAGGGAAATTTTTTCACAAAATTGGACTTGCGGGAAGTGTACTACAAAGTGTGAATTAGAGAAGAAGACAAGTGGAAAACTGCATTCAACTGCCCCTTAGGACATTTCCAGTTCAAAGTCATGCTGTTCGGACTACAAGGGGCTCCCACTGTATTTATGCAATTAATTAATGTCCTTCATGAGCACCTCTACCAGGGGTGTCTGGTCTACTTCGATGACATCCTCATTTTTAGCGAGACCCTCGAGGACCATGTCAAACTAGTTCGGCAGGTCCTGCAGAAGCTGCTCGCCACCAAACTGTATGCCAAATTATCAAAGTGTAAATTCCATCACACCACTCTGGACTACTTAGGTTACAGGATTTCTAGCAATGGGATAGAGATGGACCCAAATAAGGTCTCAGCCATATTGGACTGGCAACCCTGTTGAACCCGGTGAGAAATGCAAAGGTTCCTTGTGTGTGCCAATTTCTACCAGCAGTTCATCCCGGCATTTGCCCAAGTGGCAGTGCCACTGATCAAATTGCTGAAAACCGGGGAGGGAAACCACAAACTGCGACCAACTCAGCCGCTATAATGGACAATGACATGCCAAAAGGCTTTTGAGGTCCTTAAAAAACTGTTCGCACAAGAGCCCATCCTTCAGCATCCAGATCCAGAGAGGCCATTCATGGTCCAAACGGATGCCAGTGATGTCACCGTAGCTGCCGTAGTTCTCCAGGAGAACGCCGAAGGCCAGCTCCAACCCTACGCTTACATTAGCAAGAAGCTGACCGACATGGAATGGAGATGGGTGGTGTGGGAGAAAGAATTGTATGCCATCTGCTGGCACTGCTCTCTTGGAGACATTTTCTCTAAGTAGCAAAGTGCCGTTTCAGGTTTGGACTGATCACAAAAATCTGGAAGCGCTGAGAAACCTGAGGAAGCTATCACTCAAACAAGTGTGTTGGGAACAATAGTTCAAGCAATTTGATTTTGAACTGAAACACATCCCGGGGAGAAAGATTGCTGATCCATTGTCCTGGAAGCCACAGTTCAACAGCAAAAGGGAGGAGATTGTTCAGGTGGTGCTATCCCCTTCTCAGCCAGCAGCCCAAGTCACTACAAGAGCCCAGAGCCGCCACCATGCTTCAAGGGACCTGCACCCACTGAACAACAACATAGTTGCCGTGCTGGCAACTGACCCCCGGTTCATTGACAACCGAGATTCCCTCACCGTCTGAGATGGCCTTGCTTGGAAAGGCACCAAAATCTACATCCCGACCAGCCTATGCATGAAAATCCTGGAACAGTGCCATGTTGCAAAATCGGCTGGCCACTTCGGCTTCCTCAAGACCCTCCACCTTGTGCGGAGACAATTTTTGTGGCCACACCTCAGCTGCATTGTCTGTGCCACAATGAAAGGCAGACCTGGAAAACCTTCTACAAATGGTGGCCAAACCCTGTCAGCCATGGGAGATTGCAATGGACTTCATCATAGACCTCCCATTAAGCTAAGGGAAAATGGTCATTTGGACTGTGATTGACCTGTTTTCCAAGCAAGCATATTTTCTGGCCTCCCATTGGTGAAAAAGCTGGCCAAGATGTTTATCCAGCATGTCTACCGGCTGCACAGAGCCTCAAAACGAATGATTTCTAACTGAGAAGTACAATTCGCCACGAAGTTCTGGAGGCAGTTTTTGAAATCGATAGGATCGGTCCAAGGACTTAGCTTGGGGTTTCATCCAGCTAGGAATGGGTCCGCCAAATGCATGAATGCCATAGTGGAACAGTATTTAAGATGCTACATGGATTACCAAAACAAGTGGTCAGATCTGCTACCATTTGCAGAGATTGCTTACAATAATGCTGTGTACAGCAGCACAGAGCTAACACCATTCCATGTGACAAGTGGGATGGACTTTGTCCCCATGCCAGAACTACCCTGAGAACCCCCCTTCTTCTACGTCCTTGCAAGAATGGATGGATTAATTGAGGGAAGATTGGGAAAAAAACTAAAGCTGCTCTCAAGAAAGTGGCTGAGCCATATAAAAAACAAGCCGACAAGCATCGGAGCGACCAAATTCCAGTTAGAGTGGGAAAGCGAGTATGTATACTTATCCAGTAAGTTCCTAAAATTGAAGCTACCAAGCAAGAAGTTGGGCCCAAAGTTCCTAGGGCCCTTCCCCATAGTAAAAACAATAAACCCAGTGACAGCCTAGCTGAGCCTTCCTAGATTATTAGGGAAAGTTCACCTGGTGTTCTACAGCAGCTGTTAAAGTGCCGTGTGGAATCCCAAACCAGACTAAAACCAGCAATGCCCCCTTGCCCATGGTAGTGCAGGGACAAACACATTATGAAGTTCGGAAAATTCTAAATTCTAAAATACTCCGGGGCAAGTTGTTCTATCTAGTCCAGTGGAAGGGCTACGTCATATCTGAAGCCACTTGGGTCAAAAGTTGGGACAGTAAGGCACACCATTTGAAGTTAAGAAGTTTCATGAGAAGTTCTCTAATAAACCCAAGGGACCTCCTTGGGGGGGGGGGAGGGGTGGTTGAGGTTGTGTGGAGAGAATTGCTGATATGTATTAATGTTTGTTGCAGGAAAATGCCTTTCATTGAAGAGGGAGGCAGCCTGTCAAGCCTAAAAGGAATATTCTACGCTGGAAATTTATTACTCGGTGTTTTGTAATTATTACTGTAGTCCTTTTAGTTTTGACACATTTCTTTTCAAGGTCGAAGAGTTGGGGAGTCACAGTTTGAGAGAGCCAACTCAGAGACTGTTATCTTATTTTACATTCTTCTTAAAAGTTTCTCATGAGAGTTTTTGCTCGTCACTTTGCACCTGGTGGGGGTTAGCTGTGGCAGAAAGCTTTGATGTCTCTTTGAATGGATTGGTGGGAAGCTGACATGTGGAAATGAATGGGGAGGAACTTTCACTTTACTTGGGTGGAGAAAGCCCAGGAATTTCAGATTCAGGATTTCTCCAGACCGTGCCAATACAATCTCTTCAATAAAATCTTATTCTAAGGATTTTTGTCTCTTTGGAGTTCTGATTGTGTTGCTGATGTTGTGTGGAACCCTGACAGTTGCCTTAACAGCAGCTAATGGTTGCATAGCTTCAGTGACCATCTATGAGTCAAACTATATGGTCAAATATTGGAAAGATCACTGCCAAAGGAAAGAAACTTATTAGAATGATATTCTCTTATTTGAATTCCATGAGAGTTTGATTTAACTGCTTAAATAGCCCCTTTTAACTCAGTAATTTTATGAGGACTTCTATTCAGTATCTATGTGTGGTGCTGATTTTTAATAGTTTGTAACTTAGGCATAAAATGCAAACGGGAAGCATGCACAAAATAATAAAGTTGAACAGGACATTGGAAGTCCTCTAGTCCAACCCCTGTTCAAGCAGGAGACTGTATACCAGGGGTGTCAAACTCAAGGCCTGCTAGCTACATCTGGCCCACAGGGTGCTTAGATCTAGCTCAGGGGGGTGGTCTGCAAATAGCAAAGGACCAGCCTGCAGTGCCTCTGCTAGCAAAAATGGGGTGTGGGTGGGGACACCCCCCACAACCACTTTTGGCCTCCAGAGTGGGCCAGGATGCCTTCCAAGCCCAAAACGTGGCCTCCATAATGCTTCAGGAGGCCTTCCAGGCCTAAAATGGAGCCTTCCGATTGGGCCAGGAGGACTTTCTTGACTATAAAAGGGAGGAAAAGTAAAATATTTTACCTTTCAAGCTTGCAGGATTCTGCTACTATAACCTATGTCAATATTTTTTAGCTCTAGTCTTCCTATGGAGTCAGTTTCTTGATCTGGTCTCTCTCATAAGGTGATCAAGTAGATCAAGTAAGTATTAAAAAAACAAAATCACAAAAATGTATGCCTCTCTATTTTTGTAAGTTTATAAAACCATGTCTGCAGAGATGTGGTCCTGTGTCACACCCACCATGGCCATGCCCACACCCATCTCCTTACCCCGCCCTCCAAGGTCAAACCAAATACAGTATAATATAAAATAATACTATTTATATGCAGGGAATTTATTTAGATCTAACTATGAATTTAGGCTGTTTAGGCACAAAAAACATTGTACTGGTCTGGATAAAAAACAGTTACTAGAAGAGAAACAGAAATTCTTCCACTGCTCATTCTGCTATGAATTTCGGAAGTCTTTGTTACAATTGAATGCTGGACAGATTCTCCTGATTCAAGGTTCAGTATTGCTACAGCTGCTACCTGGAACTTCTAAAAAGTAATGGAAGATGGCTATTAATATAAGACTTCCATTTCTTTTAACTTGAACAAGTGGGGGAAGAGGTAGTATAATATAGCGTAAAACCTAATTCTGATTTTTTAAAAAAACTGGATCAGGTGTGTTAAAAACTTCCTAAAACCAATGACCTGCTTTATTATTAAAGCCCTTTGTGAACTGAGAAGGCAATAGCTGAAAGACTGTTTTTAAGCTAACTGTGCACCACAGCAAGCCACAAAATATTCTCTCAGATGTGAAGCAAATAAATACCTGAGAGTATTTAGTGACATGACGTTTACAGAGTTTTTTTTCCCATATACAGTAGCTAGTGGTACCAAATTTAACATTTTTCAATGTTAAATTTGTGCAAAACTTTTTCAATTATCAATCTTTAATAGATTCTGTCATTGCTACAAGTTTCATTTTCTCCTTTATCTTCTAAATGTTCTCATAAGCTTGTTTTCATATTTGTTGTTGTTCTATGTATGGGGGTAGTTTTGTTTATTAATGAAAAAACTTCTGCTCACAGGAGAATTAAGATTCTATTCTGTTCTGTTCTGTTTGTTCTGTTCTCTTCTACTCTAGAATAGATTCCATGGATTCTACCTTCCCTGAGCATAAACTGAAATTTTAAACCCCCGCAAATAAATATGTATTTTTCCTCAATACTTCTAAATAGTAAAATATTATCAGCTTTCATACTAAACCCTTTTAAAAAGTAGTTTTTTAACATGACAGAGTGCCCAAATATTACAGAACTACTGTAATTAAAAAAGAGGAAGCATTTTCAAGAAATCTATTAATATACTTAAAAAAATTGTTAACATCCTCAATAACACCTTCTTCCACAATGAAAATGTAACATGGTATACTATAAAAATTTAGAATTAAGCAAAGGAATGTATCTTACCTCTGTTTGTATGTTTATAACTGATCCAACTCCATTTTCAGTGCTTATATTACTGGAACTATTGTTTGGAGAACTAGGGCCAGATCCAGGAGCACTATTGCATGCAGATTCTAAAACATGTTAAAAATGTTTATTAATATCCTTAACAAGTATTAAATATTTGGAAAGTCTATGGAAATTACATCATGTACTACCAGATCTCTATGCAGCTGCTGATTTCGTATAGATTAATAATCTTTTCTGAAACAGACTGATTCTCAGTCTTGAACTTCTGCTCAAAGAATTAGTAGGTAGTCAGGGTAAGAAGTTCAACTTCATATTGTACACCAGTTACGCTACTTCCTGAATAGAAAGGCTCTTCTTTTAGTCATTCATGTTCTGGTCATCTCTAACTTGGATTACAGGAAGTTGTCAATTTACAACTACAATTGGGACCAGAATTTTACTGCTAAGCAAGGCAGTTGTTAAGTGAGTTATGCCTTATTTTATGACCCCTTTTTGCCACAGTTGTTAAGCTAATCACTATAGTTCTTAAGCGAATCATGTTAAGGGAATCTGTCTTTCCCTATTTGCTTATGGAAACCAGCTGTGAAGGTTGCAAATAAGCTTAGGGCTTACAATAATCACGAGTTTAGGATTTACAATCATCAAAATATATACCATTTAGCAAGCACTTAAATTTTGATCATGTGATTGTGCGGTTTCTGTGATAGCCACAAGTGCAAGAAACAATCCTAAGTCACTTTTTTCAATACCACTGTAACTTTGCATAGTGTCTATACAAATGGCTGTAGGACTACCTGCATTACACTAACCCTAACCCTAAACTTCGAAGAGTATCTGGAATTCTGGATACAAAATTCAGCTGTGTAACCAATTTTGAATGCACCCAAACCATTGAGTGTTGGTTTGTTTCTGAGTCCAATTCAAGATATCGGTTAGGACCTTTAAAGCCCTACATTACAGAGCCAGGTTACTGTGAAATCATCCTGTCATTAATTCAGGTTATCGCATCCGGTAAAGTAGCGAAGATATATTATGGATTCTGTAAGCTAAAGTATTTTGACTGGCAGAGTTCAGGAAGGGAGGCTTCTCTGCCATTCTCCCCCTCCTCCACACACATCCCTTCTGAATATCCTCCTATAGGGATGAGGTGGGTCCTCATTTTCATGGCCTTTTGGAAGAGTTTGAAGACCTGGCTCTGCTGATTTGCCTGGGGCTCACTAAAGAGTATGTAACCTTCAGGCTGGTTAGTGCTTTGAAGGATTTCCCCTTTCTTTTTTAATTATTCTATCCTTATTTTAACTGCCTTTTATTGAAATATGTTTTTATATAGTTTTTATGGTTTTAATTGTAGATTATCCAGAGTTGTTCTGTGAGTAAGATGGGCAGTCTCTAAATTTGATGATGATGACAATAATACTAATACTAATAATATAATAGCAGAAGCTTTACTTGGAACAATTTACATCCTGAGACGATACCTCTAACACCATCAAACATCAACATCAGCCTATCCCTGGTTCTAGGGAAGGACTTGAAAGGTGGATAAAAATGCCGAATCCAGTCTAAACATCTGGCTGACTGTGCAATGAACCATAATAATAATATATAAATAAAAATAAATCAACTGATTAAATGGAATATAATAGTACTCTTCAAGGATATGAAGGAATGTCACATTTGGCTATTCTCTATAACAGTGCAGAGAATAGACTAACTGACTTTGCTCACAGGGAGACAAATTCTGGTTGAATGTTTAGGAACAATATCCTGACAGCAAACCCCTTCCCCAGTTTTAAAATTTAAAGAACTGATTCCAAGGGAAGAGTTGGTGACATTTTTTTACTGGATATATTCAACGCAATGCTAAAGACACTTTAGATCCTTGCACTGATCCAGGAGCATCTGAATGGCCCTTTCCATCTCTATGGTTCTATATAATACCATACGAATCCCATTGTTACAGCATCTCTGGCATTTGGCCATCCAAGTGACTATTTAAACACTTCCAATGTAAGAGTCCATCTTCCTGTTGAGCAGCTTTTTCATTATTTCTGATGCCATTAACATTTATTTCCGTATAACTTAAACTTACTGTTTTTTCTTCTGGAACAACACTGGACAGATCTATCCCATCTTCTACATCACAGCCCTGTTGATAGTTGAAGACAGCTATTCCCACAGTCTTGTCCAAACTAAAGATATGTAATGTCTCCAACTGTCCCTCATATTTTTTTTCTTCCAAATTTCTTATTTTCACTTTGGACGCTCCCCTGTGGATATGCTTCAGTTCATCTATGTCTATAGGAGCTGAGCTAAGTCCAAGGGTAGGGTTACATGTGCCATCAGTTTGGGGTCACTACATTCCCACAAGAGAATTATCTACCATCAACTTGGCTTGACCATTAGAAGATCAGATTCTTGTATATGTAATAAACTTTTAGTGCTTTGAACTCAATTCATCTTCTGGGTTACTTACACTTGACAATATCCTTCCTAAAATTTGTGCCACAATTGGATGCAATATTGTAGCTACAGGTAGTCCTCGACTTACAACAGTTCATTTAGTGACCATTCAAAGTTATAACAGAAATGAAAAAGTAACATGATTATTTTTCACACTTACTACAGTTGTGACATCCCATGGTCATGTGATCCAAATTCACACACTTGGCAATTGACTCATATTTATGATGGTTGCAGTGTCCCAGGGTCATGTGATCACCTTTTGTGATCTTCTGATGAGCAAAGTCAATGGGAAGGAAAACCAGGTTCACTTAAAAACTGTGTAGCTAATTTAATAACTACAATGATTCACTTAACAATTGTGACAAGAAAGATCATAATATGGCGCAAAACTCACTTAACAACTGTCTTGCTTAGCAACAAAATTTTTGGGCTCAATTGTGATCGTAAGTTGAGGACTACCTGTATGGTATGACCAATGCAGAATAGAAGAACAATGACTTATCTGAATTCTGACACTAGATTTTTGTGATAAAGCCTAAGATTGCATTTGCTTTGTTTACTGCTCTATTACAATATTGGCTCCTGTCAAGACACCTATATTCATTTCACATTTATGCTTCCTAGTATTGTGCCCGTAACTGATGCTTTTGTGAAGGAATTTCTAGATGTCCTCAGAACACAGGAGAAAAAACAGAACCACTGCAACAGAGATACCTGAGTCTGGGAGAAGATGAAATGTGAGAAAACTGCTTTAGAATAACTCTGCTAAGTGTAAATTGAACTGGAGAATTATTTAATCTGGTTTTCAAAATTCTTTACTGTATTAAAAAAAAGTAATGAAGATCTTTTTACAGACCACAGAGGAACAATATCTGTTCTTTTTCAGTCTTCTGTGATTTCTCAAAGATTATAGGGATCATAAATTCTGATACAACTTTTGCAAGGTTCTTCCTGGATATACAGTAGCTGTTCCCATCCTGATGATTTAAACTTGTTCCTTGAAGGCAGATGCTCCTTAACTAACCCTTAATTTGTATAGCCTTTACCTCCCTGTGTTAATAGATTTAGGTCCATTTCACAATGAAACTGGAAAAAAAAGGGAGCTGAACAGTCTTGCCCACTGCCCATCACCTGCTATCATCTTATTATGGTGGTTTGCTCCGACCCCCAAAGTACTTCCCGTTCCCCAGGTAGTGTGTGTTCTCGGTCCCGGGGCCTTCGACTGA
>JAEANM010021656.1:0-11793 GCA_017656035.1 Myanophis thanlyinensis
GGGCGTTTGGAAGCCTTTTCCCATTGGCGATCTAGGGCTTTCTGCCGTCGCGCTGCATCCTTCTCCTCCGCACGGTGTGCCTTGCGTACGGGCTTACTGCTTCCCTTTTGCTCCGTGGTATCAGAGAGGTGTTTTCTCTTTGAGGAGCATTTACGATGTAGATTCGGCTGGGGTGATAAGGCTCGAGTAGGCTCCTTAGAAACCTGACTATCCATCCTAGTTAAAACAAAGGGAGGGAATTAGTTCATAAAGCGCATGATGGTAATTATCGATGGTGTTTTTTTTTTTTTTTTAAACCGGAAGTGCGCAGCCTGTAGGTCGAGTCCAGAATCGCTATACCTCGGAAGCGGTCATAGCGTGCTCCGTATTGTCCGTATTGGGTTCTAGTCCCAACAAGGCGGTTCGTATGATGAGTGAAAACCCTTGATCAAAAACGACCGCCATATGCTCCAAAGCCGGGCCCAAAGGGCCCAGGTCAGTGAGCATCTTCCAGGTGTTCCAGCCCACAGGTGATCATGACTTAGGCGGGCTTGGAAATTTAAGGCCGATAATTCAAAATGGCCGTCGCCGGCCTATTCGCGTTTACTGACTCTTGTGTTTAAAAACGGGCCGCATGGTGGAGCAGCAAAGGGAAGGCCCGCTCCCTCCTTTTTCACCTGGGACGGAGCTGGACTGCAAGGATGGCACGTTTACAGACAGGTGGGCGTGAGCCAGCGGCAAGGCCGCTGGCCAGTCTCTCTGCTGGGTTTCCCAGCAGGACGCCCCCTCCCCGCCACCTCGGGAGCGATGGCGGGGGTCGGAGATCGGACCATCTCCGGAACCTGCAAAATTAATTTCCCCAAGGGGTTTCTCAAGAACGAGCACCTCCCCCATCGGTTGTTTTTTTACTCGTTCTGGAGCTTCCGCTACTTTCTCGAAGGTGGCGGGATTTACGCTTCCATTCGAGCCGCTCATCCGGTCCGCCATTTCTTTTATTAAGATCAGCGGTTACGTCATAAACCGTT
The DNA here is from genome assembly GCA_017656035.1 of Myanophis thanlyinensis. Lineage (NCBI taxonomy): Eukaryota > Metazoa > Chordata > Lepidosauria > Squamata > Homalopsidae > Myanophis > Myanophis thanlyinensis. The sequence continues at coordinate 1,005 of JAEANM010021656.1, forward strand.
ACTTCTCCGCGGCGCGGCAACTCGGTTCGCGCGCTTTGCTTGCGCGCCCTTTTGATCTAAGTAGTTTGCGCGCACGCCGATCTCTTAACTGTGTGAGGTAAGCGGTCCCGGATCCGCTGTTACCTCAGGCGCGGCTTTTTCGTCGGCGGCCTTTGAAATGTAGCCTCTTAAGTTCTTTATGGGTATAGAGGCAAGAGAAAGCAGACGGGAATCTATTAATTACGATTCGCCCGTCGGCTGCTTGTAGAATGAGAGCGATTTTAGGCTCCTTTTCTCCTGTGAAACTATGAGGGAAATTATTTTAAAGCAATTTAAATTCCCGCTCTCCGATCGCCGCTCCTCTTCCGATCCCACGATAACGTGGTGATTAAAAGGGAAGGTGGGGGGGGAAACCTTTCTTTGTCTTGGGCCCAAACTTACATTTGAGGAGAGAAAAAGGGTTCTCAGTCTGACGACCTAACTGGTGACTGAGAAGAAGCTGGGATCAGGAGGTGGAGCCTGGTCCTTTTATACTTTTTATTCTCAGTCACATGACCTACGGAAAGAGAAAGGACCCATACTATGGATTGGCTCTCTACCCCCGACGGAGAATGCACTCTTAGCTACTGTATAACTTGGGAGGTTTGATTATTGTTGATTGTGGGACTATCAAAAACACAGTGCGAAATCCTATTTGCCTCTTTCCATGTCACTGCAGATTCCACCAATACACATTCACATACATGCCTGCTGGGCAGCATCTTTAGTGTCTCTGTCTTTCATCCTACATGTTCCAAGCCATATGTTCATTTTGGCACTCCTTCCTGTGCTATATTTTCTTATGACTAATTGCAGCCTGAGCACATAGCCTTGGATTTTTGAATATGGAGATGATCCATCTCAGGAGTTAAAACTGGCAGCCCCAGGGGAACCAGAGACATTTCAGTCCAGATGGGCATCCCTTGATGTTGCCAGCCTGAGAGCCCTAGTAGCACCTATCAATTTCTGTATATCATCTACCAAAATCTTTGTCAGTTTTAACCATCAGTCTGATTCAGGTTCCAGCTACTATGGAGATGCAACTGAAAATGACATTGTGAGGGCATGTGTTCATATATATTTTAATAAAAGTATTATATAATTCTTCATCATCATCATCAACAGCATCATCTTCCTAGTGTTATTCCCTCAGGTACAGGGTCAGATTTTGGGATTAATGAACACAATCTTGCATGATAAAGCACGGCATCTGGGACATATCTGCATTTTGATGGATATTTATTTATTTAGAGCAAGGGTGTCAAACTCAATTTCATTGAGGGCCGCATCAGGGTTGTGTTTGATCTTGGAGGGTGGGGATGGCCAGGGGTGGTGGCCAGGGGTGGTGGCCAGGGTAGGCATGGCCAGCTAAACGTCACTCCTGTCTGGGGCACCTTTGGTGGCCTGAGCACCCTGACAGCTAAAGCAGGCTGCCGAGCTCCATTTTCGGCCTCCTCCAACCCTCTGCCAGTGAAAACAGAGCTTGTATGGGGCCCTTCCGAGTTCTGTTTTCACTGGCATAGGGTTGCTGGAGGCTGTGGCAGCTGAAAATGGAGTTCAGGAGCACGTTTTCATTGGCAGAGGGTTGGAGGCTGGTCCTTCGCTGTTTTCTAGGGCAGCCTAATGGGTCAGATCTAAGTACCCCATGGGCTGGATTCAGCCTCTGGGCCTTGAGTTTGACACCCCTCATTTAGAGGATTTATATGGCCAGCCTCTCATTCTCAGTGACATTGGGCAGCTTACGAACAATTTGCTCCATCCCACTCTGGGTTCCCTAGGCCTGTTGGCAGAACCAGGTCTTCAGAGCCTTATGAAAGAGTGTAAAAGGGCCATTCTGAGCTCTTTGGGCATGATCATCTCCATGGAGATGATCTTCCAAAGGGAGGGAGCCACCACGGAGAAGGCCTTTTTTTCTGCTTCCCACCAGATGTAATTCCTTAATTCCTATTAAATCTCCCACTACCAGCAGTGAAAGACTGATCTGTAAAGACGATAATAGTCAAACATTTAGAAAATGAAGACACTTCCCCATTGTTTCATTTAACTCATTGTTACATAGAGAGACTAGCAGCGACTTTCTTTATTTTTGGACAGGAATCTCTTTAATCCCGATTTAGTGAAACCAGGGATTGGAGCTTGTGCAAAGAGTACAAATGTACCATCGATATGAACCAGTGCTTGTGTAGTAAAAATGTAAAAATTGTTTATTGTTTAATGTTTGTTTGTGAAACAAAATGTACAAATTCAAACAAGCAAAATGAAAAAAATTAAAATGAAACAGGGATGATAGGCATGTTAGGGTTTATTCGTGTACTATTTGCAGAAGTCCATGTAGATTACATCTACAGCTTTGCCTTGATCAAGGCATGTTGTCTAAATATTTTTACAATACAAAAGTTGTAAATTACACGATACTTTTTTCCAGAAATGAAACTGTTTGCTGAGACTAGTTCAGAATGATACTTCAAAATGGTGCACAGAAATAATAAAGGGAAAGAGCAGTGAACTTAACACTGAAGATTTTCTAGTTTGGAAGAAAAAAAAAATCCAGATGCTATTGTGGAAATGTGTTTGGTGATAACTTGTAACTTAATTCTTCATGCATTCTGCTTTATCCCTTCCTTCCTTTATTTTATGCTGATTTCTGGTGTTGGTCACAATTAGAGTACTGTGCAATCCTGGAGCAAATAAGCTTATTCAAGTGGGAATACACAGTTCTTCTATCAGGCATATCACTAAAGATAGTGAACCTCTGATGATATTAATCAGCAAGTCCCAGAATTCTTAACTCTTTGGAGGACCCGAAAGGATGAAAGGCTATTTTACAAACTAGGGGGAAAGATCAATTTAGTTTGTCTCTCCCCAGTTCTTTCTCAAGCACACAAAGTATCATACTTAAAGCAGTCTCTGTCTGAAAATTGCATATCTGGTCCGTCTTGTCCTGGGCAATTGCGGTTGTACTTGCCATAATCAGGTCTTGATAAGAACTGCTGCTGACGCGGTCAATCAGTCCGGTGTTTCATTTGAACACTATCAGAGCCCTTGGATTACACCTTGGATTACACTTCACGTGACCGATGAGTTCCTGATTTCTGAGTTGTGCCAATTGCTGTTGTTCTTGCTAGGCATTCTCCCTGCCTAATTCATCACAGTGGTCTGTTTCACATTGCAAATAGTTTTAAAAAAGAAAAAAGAAAAAGTAAGTTTGTTGTGTGAACCCAAATCCTTAAGCATGCTTTGAAGTTCTGTGCTTTGTAATTCAAAAGTCATCTGGCTAGTGTCTGCTCTTTTGCCAGCTTTAATCAATGAACAATAATCAATTATCATATCAAAGTGTTCAGTGGCTTCCCCCAATGGTACAGTAATGTAGCTTGTGTGGCCTCATTTCCTGACATGACTCTGAACTAAAGCCAATGTCATGGAAGTGGTTTCAAGTCCCTCCCCCAGTAGTATGGAGTTTCTCTCCTGTTTATACTCATGGGAAGAATTTGATCTGCCAACAATGTCCGTTCTGTTTTTGGACAGACACAATTGGATCAAACCCAGGAAGCCTGGGGTTCCTAATGTGAATCACCTTGCCTGCAGATGCCTGAGCTCTCAACAGGCTTTCTTCTCTCCTGGTTTTTGTAAAATATATTTAATTAAAAACAATATTTGGAAAGCTGTTATGCTGCCAGGCAAAATGCTAAGTTCCAGCTCCATATTTATTTTCAAGAATGCTTCTAGGAACTTCTCGCTGAAGCCGTCCTCAGGAGTACAACTGTAGAGTTGCCAAATTTCTCGTCATTGTTCCCAGGTCTGCTTTTCACAAAGTTGTTTTTGAAGTTTTGTGTATCTGAACATTAAATAAGGAAATCTAAAATGCTTTTAATATTTTTTTTTCTTACAACTGGGAATGAAGGGAGATTCCCAGGGAGGGAGTTTGCTGCAAAGACTCACTCTTCCTAGCAGCCTACCTATAATTCTCTTTGGAGAACATTTAGAAAAAGATTTACAAGAGAAATTAAAACACAATAGCAGCAATAACATGAGATCTAATATGATTAGATGGATGTACTACACTATAATATGATCGTTGAATTTTGTTTTAGCATGTTTTATGAGCCTAGCCACTGCAGCTTTTAAAATCACGATAGGCTGCATTTAAAAGTTTTATGGTTTAGCACAGCTGGCTGGGGAATTCTGGGAGTTGAAGTCCATGCATCTTGATGTTGCCAAGTTTGAGAAACAATTCTCAGCTTATACTGTAAGTCCAGCCATATGAGCTTGGGTGTTTAGGGAAGATACTCTCAGAACAAGACAAATGTTGCAAAGCTTGCTTTTATTGGCCTGGAATAATGAAAGCCCTGCTTTTATAGGGCTAGGTGAAGAGAGATGGCTACCAGTGTAGTGGTTTAAAAAAAATTGCAGCCAGAGTAATGGCTGCAATAGATGCCCTCCCTTTTAACTGTGAGGCTTCAACTGTGTCATTACAACCATTTTGATTTTTTAAAAATTGCTCCATTCTTAAAAACAGGTGAGGTTTTTTTTTATTACAAATGCCTTACCTTTTAAGTAGAAACAACCCTTTTCAAAAGGCATGGGGCCTCAAACACAACTTTGGCCTCAATCATGACCAACATCTTGGCTTCTTTTACTTCCTGGTTAATGCTTCTGGTTGTTCCTTCAGATTCAGCCAATTGCTCAGAGAGCTGTGTCGTAGCCTGGATAGGATTTTATTTTATTTATATCCAGCTTTTGACTAAGAAATGGGGCTTAAGGCTGCTAGTATAGCAATAAAGGGAAAATGAAAAACTAAGCAGATTAGAGATACAATTAAAATATAATTAAGGCATGATGAAAAACACACCCATAAAACAGATAATGCCCAGCCCAGCTCCCAACCTCCACTTATTTAAAACTCCTGCCTGAAAGAAAACAATTTTATCTACAGGGAAAAGAATAGCAGAAAGGAACTGATCTTTGCTAGCCCTTTGAGGAGACCAGACCAGGAAGAGACCAGACTATGAGTACTAACACTACATTTATTTATTGTAAGGTTACAGTAACAGAATCTGCAAGTCTGAAAGTATATCTCCCGTCCCTCACTTTTACGGTACAAGGAGCTAAAACCAGTGTTTCTCAACCTTGGCAACTTTAAGATGTTTGGACTTGAATTCTGGGAGTTGAAGTCCAAACATCTTAAAGTCACCAAGACTGAGAAACACTGAGCTAAATAGAGTCCCTTCTGAGATTTTGCCCATAGCCCATTTCTTCGGTGGGTTAAACTACCAGTTATCTAGTCTGCGGTTCCTCTTTCCATCTTTCAAGGATATCCTCAAAGACCGCTAAATTTTGTACTCTCTAGATGTGATGTTGCCAAAATTGGAGCAACTTCTGAGTCTCCTTCCCAGTGATGCCTTTGAGAAATGCATCTCTGACTGTGTGTTTTATAGCAAAAATGCCTTAAATGTAGGCCACCTGATCCGTCTTCACTGCCCCGCAGCAGGGCTGCTTTAATTGTGGAAGCGACTACAAGACAGCTGAAATCTCCCCTCCCCCCTCCATTCTCCCTTTTGGGCATTTTTTTCTCACTGCATCCAACTCTTCTTTCTATTTTTCTTGCCACTCAATCATGAGAGCACGTTCTTTGCCTCTTAAAACAGCTTATGGTTTCTTCAGAGGTCTTGTAGGAAGAAAGTCAGGGATGGAATCTGACTGGTTTTGCTACCAGTTTGGTGCGCGTGTATGCGCACCAAATGCGCTGCAGTGTTGCTCATTAAACCTCTTTACAAGCACCAGAGGTAGCCGGGATCATCAGGAAGGCTCCGTAGATGCGCCAAACAGCTGACTAAGGTAAGAAACAAAAAAACAAACAAACCCCAAAGCTTGTATAAGGAAGTATAAGGGCAGGGGCAGGTGGGTGGGGCCAATTTCAAATTGCCACTACCAGTTTGGGTGATGGAGTGTGGTCCGGCTGAATTTCACCACTGGAGAAAGGGAAACCAAAGTCTTGCTATGAATTAACATAGACTTTTTAGATTAAGGGACAACGAACCTGTGACTAGTCTAAGAACATGACTGTCCAGCTCTTATAGGTTTTTGCATGTGTATAAAATAGAATTCATGCCACATAATTTTATTTTCAAAGGAACACACCACATTTTACTGATCCCTGCAGCTGAATAGGAATGCAAGCACGGTGAAGGTCTTTCTGAATGTTCAGTGAGCAAAGTATTTGATTGAAGTTTAGGCCTTTGGTAGTGGCATGATGTACAGTATATGAATTATTCACATTCAGAGTGATGGAGACAGAACCTATTCCTCAAAGGGGGGGTGGGGTCCTGTTTGGGAATCTGTTTTTCAAATGTGCTTCTCTCCAGCAACCAGAGACAAAACCTTTTTTTAAAAAAATAATAATAATATGACTTTGCTGTTGGATCAAAGAACTGAAATTTCTTGTGTTGTTTCTCTAAAACCAGATTTTCTTATGTGAGGACAGCTGAAACACCTTAGGCTTGGACAATGAAAGATGGATTTTAGTTTCGAAATAGTTTTGCTCTACTGAAGCCTAACATGATATTAAGAGAGCACTGCTGGAAAAGGATTAACTGTGCTCCATGATCTCTTTTTCTGCCAGGAAACCTGTTGCAGATGGCCTTCTGGAATGCATTACAGGGAAATTTAATTTCTGCTGAAAAGAAATCAGTATTAAAACAAAATGGGACCAAATAAGAATGCTCTGTGATTAGAAAATAAGTCATGTTTGGAAGATATTTCCTTCACCAAAATCCTCACACACAGAACAAATAATTATAGTCTTTGTCAAGGCACTACTCCCTTGAAAGATGTAATATAGATAAGAGTTCCTGATTATCTGTTAATTGTTGTAGCAGTTTAATTATAACAATGTTTGTTTTATAATGATGTATATTACCAGGAGTCACAAGTGTATTGAATTGGGTGGCCATAAGCATTTTATAAATTAATAAAGGAGAACATACTCCACCTATGATGAATTTGGTTTAGGGTGTTTAACTACAGATACTGTATAATCCAGATTATAAATTGGGTGCTTGATAAACAAGAGGCAAATTAAAAGAGGTAAATGGGTGCTATGTGGATGCCGTTCCTATAACAGATAATAGGTTAGGAGGCTTCAATACATTTCACATTTTGCAGCACAGTGTGAATTCTTGCTATTCTGGTTAAGTTTAATAAAGTACTGAGAAATCGCCAGTCTCCTAGGTTATCTGTAAAATAAATATTTTACATCTTCATATCAATGTATTGTGCCCCTTGATTGTAACTGGCTATCTTTGTGTAAGATCGAAATCTAATTGTTCTGTTGAAAGCAGTCCTCATTAGAGAACATGGTAGCTTCATCTTTGATAGGGAATACTTGAGAAAATTGATTGGAATTTTGTAACAGCAGAATTTCTTGCATCAGATAACACATACTTAGAGAGATTTACGTGATATAATATTATTAGGGGATGATATATAACAGGAGTACACAGCTTTTACTGAACTGAAAGCAAGGGTGATAACTACTTTATTGGTATACTCAGAAGACATCTTGACATTTTCTGATCCAAATGACCAGCTTGAGTAGCTGCTCCTTATTTCAGGTTGGTTCAATTATACCATCACCTAAGACCAGGGGTGTCAAACTCACAGCCCACAGGCTGGATGCGTCACGTGCTGGCCATGCCCACACCTGGTTTAGTGAAGGGGGAAAAGGTTGTGATACATCATGTGATTACTCTGTGATGACACAAGTTTGACACCTCTGCCTAAGACTGTTTGGGAAAGAAGATAGATTAGTCCTGACAATACTTAAATCCATTAACTTAAATTTCCTTATTGGTAGTTATGGCAAAACAACTACACTAATTTGGTAAAAAACAAGAAGCCAAATGACAAGACATTGGGGAAACACTGAGGCTCTGCCTATTTTCTCTCCCCATTCCCTAGTATTTCATAAGACCTTGCATCAGAGAGTACTTTAAGTCTTTGCCATTGGCCAGACAGAAAGAAGTAGACGTGAACTGGTCACTGCAGTCAGTCAATGGAAATATGTTTCACAATCACAGGATTGTGGTTGAATTTTGCAAGATTTTAAATCTAATCTAATTTTGCAAGATTTTAAAATCTAATCTAATCTAATAAACTAAACTAGGGAGTCCTGGGTTTTTTTTAGCCTCATTTCAGACTGTTCCACACAACCTCGTTGCAGCACAACAACACATCGTTCACTGTTTGCCAAAGATCTCTCTTCATACCAGAACCTCCTCCTAACTGGAGACCCACCAAGAAGTCCGTGCAGACAGATGAAGATACATAGAGGAGGAGTTTGCAGACGTTGGTGATCCACCCTGCTTTGAATTGTGTGTCATGAACCAACCCCTCCTATTGGATGGCTGGGTGCCACCTAGGCCAAATGTTTTGAGTGTGAGGGAGGCAGGACTATGGGAAAAAAGCAGGAATCCTTTGCAATTTTTTTCTTTCCTTGGCAGATTAACCACTTCACCTAAAAAGAATTGCATAATGAGAGTCCAAGCAAAGAAGAGTTGTCAGGGTCCTCTGGCTGTATTCAGCAGTTACAGTGTGATACTGAAAAAGATTTGCTGTAACATTTCTCAACTTCTTTTTTTTTCCATTTGTTCCTTAAAGCACCAGAAATGTTGAGCATGCAAATGTGCATTTTAAGTGATGATGATTATTTTTTGCTTCCTGGTTTACTAGTTAGCAAGGAGAGGCGTGGTAAAAGTTCATTGTGATTGCTCCTCAGAGTCTGGTGTCTCGGACAACCCATTTCCCTTTTTTCCAAAAGCTACTGAGAGGAAAAGGAGGGGATACCCTGCTGTTTTTTGACAAGCAGTAAAGGAAGGGAAAGAGCGATGAACCATTAAGAAGAGAACAGAATGCAATTCAGGACTGAGAAAAAAAAAAAAGGAAAGTATGAGAAAGAAATTCAAAGAAACCTTGCCTTGATTTTGTTTCGTATAAGGTGGGGTGAGGAGTTCTGGCAGGCTTTCAAGACTGTCATACTACCTAATAAGGGATGTTCCCAAAATCCCTGCTGCTTCTATTGCTTACCTTGGAGACTGATCTATTTGGGAAAAAAGAGAGAAAGAGAAAGGGATATGTCAGTGGCCAACATTGCTACCATGCCTCCTGCTGCACACTGCTCATTCCCTTGTTAGACATTGGTTCAACATCATCTTCCATTTCAAAAGCAAAGGCAGAATGGAAGAGAGACAGGCTTTCTAAGTGGGGAAAAACATCTGTAGTGCATAACTTTTTATGTCAGAGTGGACAAAAATATCAACTGTTGGAGTGGCACCCATTATTTTGACACTATAATGTGTTAAATAAAAATTTCAGTGGGAAGGAAGAGAGAAGTGGGCTTATGCTAAAAGGGGTGTGTGTATGCATGCACTTATTGGCACTGGATTTATTTGGAAAAACAATTTTATCCTTAGCCTTGGTGCAGTAGCCTTGCAGAGCTCATCCCTTAAAGGAGTCTCGGTGGTATAGTGATTAGAGTGCAGTACTACAGTACTTCTGCTGACTGCTGCTCAAATCCCACCAGGCTCAAGGTTGACTAAGCCTTCCATCCTTCCAAGGTAAAATGAGAACCCAGATTGTTGGGGAAAATCTGCTGACTCTGTAAACCACTTAGAGAGGGCTGGAAAGCACTATAAAGTGGTATATAAGTCTTAAGCGCTATTGCTATCTCTCAGACCTGATCTTCTATGTTTGAACTGAATTGCTTGCAACTTCAGAATGTGCAAAGCCCTTGCCTTGGTTGGAGGTGCATTTAAAAATCATGAAAATACAGTAAAACTTAGGATTGTAGGAAAGAGGGAGGATTCTTCAGACCTGTTCTTCCATACAGTAATAATGGGGAAAAGAAAAGGAAGAGAAGAGACATCCTACGTGTACCATATATCTCAGTTAGGATGGGGATGGAATAGAAATGCAATGAATGAATGGATGAGGTTGGTTTCATCTCCAAGATTCCCAGTGCTTATTGCCCTCACACACCCTATTGTGTGTTGAATTGAGAATGGCAACGTTAATATCAGCATTGTAACTGAGGCAAGGTAGGCTTTGGGGACAGCAGCTGTTTATATTGCCATCTTAAGAACAGAGGAAAGCATATTGCTGCTGTGTGGATACTCTCTTGATCTCCAGTTTTTCTTCTTGAAGAATGTGTATGTTATGTGACCTGGTTAGGTAGAAAAAGTAACTGTTTGAGGTGGAAATGTTTCATTTGTCTTCTGGAAGGCATCTGTCCAGCTGTTCCAGAGATGGTATAATAAATTTACAGGAAGTGATTTTGTAGTATTGTTGATGTGGTTCAGATCCAAAACCAGAAGAAGAGTCAAAAGAAGGCTCTGATGGAGCTGCAATTAGTCACCATCAAAATATATCAGTTGATATTGTGATGAAGACACATGTGATGATGGTGGTATATTCCTCTCATCTATGTTTTCTCTTAGTGCAGGGATGGCGAACCTATGGCACAAGTGCCACAGGTGGCATGCAGAGCCATCTTGCCGGGCATGCAAGCTGTCGGCCAACTTACCTCCAGTTGAGCATGCATGTGCAATTGCCCATGTATGTGTGCATGATTGAGGAGACCCAGCTGTCTTTGGAGCTCTTCTGTGCATGTGATTGCTCATGCGTATGTGAGTGCCTGCATTTTTATTTATTTATTTATTATTCATATTTATATACCGCCCCATCTCCCTGAGGACTCGGGGCGGTTCACAGCAGATAA